>JAXRKP010000346.1:0-70000 GCA_037039925.1 Doris montereyensis | reverse complement strand
ACACACACACAACACACACACACACACACGAACACACACACACACGAACACACACACACACACACACGACACACACACACATACACACACATACACACACACGAACACACACACACACACGAACACACAGAGACACACAGACATAAAGAGACACTTTAAGAGATACATACGTATACATAATAGAGACAGAGAGACAGAGCACACGCACACACACACACAGACACGCAGAGAGATCTAAGATCACAAATCCTTTTTATACCCTGTACTGACTTCCTTATTTTTAATCGATGACACAAGTACACATAATACACTGAAAAACATGTGGTTATGTCAGCGGGAGTGTTTTAAACAGTCAATTGAACAAAAGGAAAAATTCTAAAACCATGCATGTTTCAATGAAGTAGACATCTCTAGTGAGAAAAAGTAGCAGTCAGCAACAGCAACTCATCTATCTCTGGAAAAATGTATTTTTATTATATAAAAAGACTAGGGCAAAACCTTTTAGCATGACAGTGCTATGGCGACATGAACGTGCACCTTTAATCGCAGCAGCATCAATCGTCTTTAGATATCGGAGGATTTTCATTAGACATTTCAGGGGAGGATGTCACTGATGCCATTGCTCTGGGATGTCTAATGATATTAAATAATGTTGAAGCCAGAAAGGAACATACGAGACAAATTCAAGGGATAAATAGACATTTTTCATTGGCCATCGTGATTGAACCCCACGACTTCTGGGTCGTAATCCATCGCCTCTCCATGAAATGAAAGTTCGCTACCAAGAAGCTGTGGCGTCGGTGACCGAACGGTTAGGCTGCAGACTGGCGATCATAGAGTCCGAGTTTGTTTAGCAAAGCTTTTCGACGTTGTGTTCCATGGATATATAATTAACACGTGTTTCCACTCTATTTGGTGCAAATGTTACAAACACTGGCTTGGGAGTATTTAAATCTTTTTCAGATTTCTTCCTGGTCAGGAGGTGATTATTGTCACCTGTTCTGCTTCGATTCTTTAATTGAAAACCAGGATAAGCTATGGCTCTATGGGCTATAACGGTCTTGAAGAACTCCACGTCATTAAACTGAGCTGCGTGTATTTAATTCAGGGTACTGACTTTGCTACCAACTGAGCTTGCATTGTTGGACGTCAGGGGAAGGAATTTCTTTACTACCAACTGAGCTAACTGTGACGTCGGGGTCAGACAACTTTACTCCAACTGAGCTCACCCTGTGACAGTCTGAGCTGGGTCAGGAACTTTACTACCAACTGAGCTGCTGTGACGTCCGGGGTTAAGAACTAGATATTGAGCTATATTAGATAAGGAACCTCTAACTATGACGTCAGGATCAGGAACTTTACTACAACGTCAACTCAGCTATTAGTCAGGGACCAGGAACTTTGCACCAACTGAGCGTCATGTGAGGTCAGGAACCTATTAGTGTCAACTAAATAATGTGACGTCAGGAAGATATATAACTTTCTACCAACTGAGTCAATCTTGTGACGATATGGATAAACTGTGCATTTGAGCTGACTGTGACGTCAGGAACTTTACTACCAACTTTACTGCAAACATCTTTGAGCAACTGTAACTGTGTAATACATCAGATCAGGAACCTAGTTAGTGTGTAGAGATTCTAACTGCTCGACTGCCTGTAAAACTTTGACGTCAAAATATTTATGTTTTGATCACAAGACAGAAACAATAGGTCTAAGGCCCCTTTACACGTTATTGTTCATGGAAGACTAAAGGATAGTAATCTATCGAAGTGACAGCTTTTATCGAAATCAGGATTTTTCCGCATTGAAATAAAGAGAACTGGCGTGAACAGGCACATCAAAAGAAAAATTACTAACTTAGTCAAATCAGAAAAGTTGCTGATCAGCGACTAATAATTATGCGAAAACCTCGCTGGGAACGCAATCGATTACAAGTTAAAATTTGTGTGTCACTCTAGGGAAGTCCATTTTGTTGAATTTGAATTTCATTTTCCAGGAAGATTCTAAAGAACTGCTCGCGACTCCCAACGATACCCAAAAGAAACTAGTCATCCCATTCAACTGGCGAAATATGGTCAACTGTGTTAATTCCCCGTCAGACAAAAAAGGATGTCTGTTTTCTTTCATACAATGATTAAAAGAAAAGACAGTGATATAAGAAAACGTAGTGAGTGTCCGCCTGAGCGAGAATGGAAGGTCTCTTGTTTCCTCTGGAGAATAATAATAATATTATTATCTTTTACTTAAGGCCCCTTTACACGTACAGTTGATTCATCGACAAACTGTACGATATCGAAAGGATGGCGGGAATCCTATCAAGTTCTCGATAAACCTGGGCGTGGAAACAAGATAATCCTCTCGATATCGAACAACATGGGTTATCAGTCCAGGTGCCAGATATTTTCCAGCAGGCGAACTGAAGGATGAGCGACGAGTGGCGTCGAGAAATGCAGTTAAAAATGCAGTCTAAAAATTACCTAAATATTAGTCAAATCAGAAAAATAATATGATTTTCTTGATCAGCGACCCAAAATTTGTGAAAATCACACGAGGAACACAATTTAATGCCGGATTACCAAGTTACAATTTTGTGTGTGTTTTTGTTTTTTTTTTGACGGTTTGAATTTCATGCAAACTAGCTACAACTAAAGTACAACAGTCCAAGGACTGACAGTTTAAAGATAAAAACTGTTCTTCTGAACGGAACTTCTCTTGTCGACAAACTGTCAGTTCAACAATGACCCAGATCTAGCGTCTGTCGGTTAAACTGTCAGTTTGTCGATGAATCTGTTCCTGTCTGTCTGTCTGTCTGTCTGTCTGTCTGTCTGTCTGTCTGTCTGTCTGTCTGTCTCTCTCTCTCTCTCTCTCTCTCTCTCTCTCTCTCTCTCTCTCTCTCTCTCTCTCTCTCTCTCTCTCTCTCTCTCTCTCTCTCTCTCTCTCTCTCTCTCTCTGTCTCAGCCCATTGTTCCATCTGTCAGCTGTACCATTAACTAACGTGCATATATGTATGTGCATGTCTGGCTATCTCTGTGTGTCTGTCTGTCTCGTTATGACTTGTCTCTGTTTTCACAAGGTTCAAATTGTCTGTCTGCCTGTCTGTCTGTTTGTCTGCCTCTCTCTTTCTCTCTCTCTCTCTCTCTCTCTCTCTCTCTCTCTCTCTCTCTCTCTCTCTCTCTCTCTCTCTCTAGTCTTCTCCCTCTCTCTCTCTCTTTCTCTTCTCTCTCTCTCTCTCTCTCTCTCTCTCTCTCTCTCTCTCTCTCTCTCTCTCTCTCTCTCTCTCTCATATCTTTCTGTCTTTGAGACTGCTTGTTCTTCTCTCTTTTCATATTATATTATCTTATTAGAAAGTTTCTCGTGCACTTACTTCATCAGGACAATAATGGCAGAAAATTCTGAAGCAAAGACTGTGGAAATTACTAACGAGACACAAGGGGAACCACCAATAACAAACACAGATGAAGTGGAAGAAGAAAGTAAGAGGTTGCCTTCCCTGACTTACATCGACTTTGTCCCACAACAGTCTGGTTCCAAGATAGAGGGCAAGGAACCACATTTCGTTGAATTTGGGTATGTTTCGGAGAAAAGACTAGAATTTTGAAATTCAACCGTTCTTGTAGATTTGAATATAAGAAAAAACATCACTCATCGTCATAATTACCATCATCATCATCATCATCATCATCATCATCATCATCATCATCACTCACTCACACCATCACACCATTATCATCATCATCATCATCCCTATCATCATCGACATCGTTGTCATTGTCCTTTCATGATTATCATCATACTTTATTTTTTTTCCGTCCTCCTCCTCTTAATCTTCTTCCCTTGTTGTTAACTTGTTGCATGTTGTTGCATCATCTCACTGCATGAAGGAAGGAGAAGCAAAATAATAATAATAATGATAATAATAATAATAATAATAATAATACGATGAATAACAATAATAATGATAATAATAATGATGAGGATGATGATTATGACAGAGGATGATGATGATGATGATGATGATGATGTTATATGAGGAGGAGGGAGAGGAGGAGGAGGAGGAGGAGGAGAAAATAAAGAAGAAGAAGAAGAAGAAGAAGATTTTTGAACTACCGTTACTGTTACCAGGTTCCATTCATAACGTTTTTGAATTGAACACTATACATACACTATACATATAAACTTGTGAATTCTGGATCACAAAAGAAAACTTGTAAAATAAACTTGTAAGGAAATGTACTTCACTCCATAGAACTTTTTTAAACCTGACTTGAACCTAAAAGGTTAATTGAATGACTGAAATAAACTGCAACTGATAAAAACTGAATAAGTGACTTTGATGGAACAAGCTAATCAATGGCTATCAGCCTCAATTTCAAGTCTTCAAAATGTGAACAGTCAATTTAAGACTGGGTGTTGATTTCAACCTGACAACGATGTGACACTTCTCCACACTTCCTCCAATGGCAAGAACACACTTGAGGATTCTGTGTGTTTGTATGTTGCTCGCTTTCACCACATGAAGACTGTCTTGCCACATGGCTGGCACAGGTGCAGCTTCCCCTCCCCCGCTTTCACACAACATTGTACTTTAGGAAAGGCACTTACCTCATTTCCTCACTCACTTGATTCAGGTGTGAATGAGCATCAAGCTATAGGTAGAGAAATATACTGTCAGAATGTTAGTGCGAAACGCCTAACAGGCTTATAGTACTGTATGCTCCCTGGGAGTTGAGAAGGACTTTGAGGAAAGGGCCTGCTGGGAATAACTGATCACAGTCTACGCCTGTAGGAGGATAATGGACTATAAATACATGTTTATTTTAGAGGAGGAGGAGGAGAAGAGAGAGAGGAGGAGGATAAGGAAGAAGAAGCAGAAGAAGAAGAAGAAGAAGAAGAAGAAGAAGAAGAAGAAGAAGAAGAAGAAGAGGAAGGCAAGAAAAGAAGAGAAGGAGGAGGAGGAGAGGAGGAGGAGGAGGAGGAGGAGGAGAAGGGATAGGGAGAGGAGAGGGATAAGGAAGAATGAAGAAGTACGGAGGAGGAGAGGAGAGGAGGATGTGGAAGAGAGGAGGAGGAGAAGAAAGAAGAAGGAAATAGAGGAAGAAATAGTGTCATTATACCAACATTAACTCCTCTATTTCTCTCTCCCCCCTCCCCCCCCCCCACAGGGTATGGCTGATTCCGAAAGCAGACTCGGCACTCCCCACACAACAACTGGCGTACATTACAGTCCTTCCAGATCACCCTAGTGGTGACGTCACCTCTTTTCTAAACTCCATGGCCGGGTCGCATACACCACGTACCGTTGCAGACTCTGCCTTTCCGTCTTTCGACAACCAAACCGAGACGATGGAGAAATTAAACAAACACTTGCAAGCCAAACCTCTGCCTGGTGGGTAAATGTTCAATAAATGCTGATTAACAAAAACATAATAATAATAATAATAATAAATAATATAATAATAATAATAATAATAATAATAATAATAATAATAATAATAATGATAATGATAATGATAATGATAATAATAATAATAATAATAATAATAATAATAATAATAATAATAATAATAATAATAATAATAATAATAATAATAATAATAATAATAATAATAAGTTATTATTTGAGTTTTTAGTAAGATTAAGAAGGACAAAGATGTCACATATTGTCATATTAATGTCCAGTGATTTGTCTTCAATCTTTATGTCCACTTCTGATGTTTATCACATATTGTCGCGTTATTAATGTCCAGTGATTTATTCTTCTGTAATCTTTATGACCACTTGATGTTTAGTCACATATTGTCATATTAATGTCCAATGATTTGTCTTTCGTAATCTTTATGTCCACTTCTGATGTTTAGTCACATATTGTCATATTATAGACACTGGAGGGGCAAAATGTAGAGCAACAGCTATAATAGAGTATTGATAATCAGTTAACAGTGAAGGAGAATCGTCTGTCCCGAGCTCCCAGCTTGCATCCCTAAACAAACACAGGGACTTCCGGGTCGGTGGATCCAAGAAGTGCCGCGCAGCCGTTAAATAATGTCTTAGACATGTGACGTGGAACTTAATTTTCCCAGTTACGTCCCTTGACAGAATAAATATGGATTAGTTTAAACTGTGGCCTGTTTCCTGTAGGGGGGGGGGAGACTAAAGATTCAGATGTAAGAAGTCGACCTTGAACCAAAAAAGGTCGATTCAAGTCGCGACTGCTGAAATATTTTCTTCTCAGGTTTTTTTCAAGTAACCCCCTCGCCCCCCCCTACCCTTGCCATCCTGGTCTAGGGTATTTCGATTGATACCTAGTCCTATCGGAGACGGACATTAAAAAAGAAGGTATTGTATGCAGATTGCAACACTCGTCACGCTGTGCACTTTAAAGATACCTATTTAGCTGCTTGAGGAAAGTCTGGGCAAAAATTAACAAACTTACCCCCCAAAAGCCTCCCCCTCCCGAAAACCCCAAACCCCTACCCCTGAGGTTGCCTTACTTGATGATGTGGGTAAAACCAAAATCAACTCATGCTTCTGCAATGATTTGCCAGGACGTATCTTTGGACGGAGACCATCACGCATAAATGTCAGAGAGCAACAGCTCCGACAAAATGGTCGTTGAGGGAACGTGTTGGTCTGAGACGGGCTCCAACGCGAAGGTCTACGTTCATGCCTTCCGGATATTCTATGTGGTCATCAACCTTGCTTTAAGACTATTGGTAAGTTCTTCTTTTGATATTCTATATGGTCGGTCGCACCTGCTTTTGAGACTATTGGTAAGTTCTTTGATATTCTATGTGGTCGGTCAACCTGCTTTTGAGACTATTGGTAAGTTCTCTTTGATATTCTATGTGGTCGGTCAATCTGCTTTGGAGACTATTGGTAAGTTCTTTTGATATTCTATATGGTCGGTCAACCTGCTTTTGAGACTATTGGTAAGTTCTTTGATGTTAATCATGAATTTGTATCCATTATGATATAGAACGAGGCGCCAGTAGTTCATTCGGTCGATAGAGCGTCAGACTATCGCCCAGTCTGATTCCCAGTCCGGGGCAAATTTTCTCAATGGCTCTTATGTCGACCCAACACAGCGGGTAGCTACATATCTGTTCAGACTCGGCCAAAGTAAGGGCGACGCAGAGACAAACTGCCACGGTAATGAAATGTGCGTAGGAATACCGAACTCTACTCCTGATTACCTTACTTCAACTCTTAGTATGGGACTTGCTTTACTTTAACTAAGATACGGAACACAGAAGTAAGCAATTATAAAAGACATCAATACGTATGATGTGTATGTATGTATGTATGAATGTTTGTATGTATGTATGTATGTATGTATGTATGTATGTATGTATGTATGTATGTATGTATGTATATGTATGTATGTATGTATGTATGTATGTATGTATATGTATGTATGTATGTACGTTTGTGTATGTATGTATACATATGTATGTACGTATGTATGTATGTTTGTGTGTGTGTGTATGTATATATGTATGTATGCTGACTATTGTTACTGATTTTGTTATATATATATATAATTTATTTTGACAATTGCGAAAGGAAGAGAGGCAAAATTTGAAGTAAAAAAAGCTTCAAATTCATGCTCTTGTAATGAAATCTATAATGTGAGAATTTGTCGTGTTAAAACAAATCTGTCTCTGAACTTTGTGTTCAATACAATCGTTGTTTTGATGTTGAACACTGGATTATCAGTAGAAAATACTCTGTGTGGATGGACTTGTTATCAAGACTTTGAGAAATTATTTTTTTCTAAGAGGCTTGGTAGTACAGAGGCAGAGTGTCAGCCTCTCAACAAGAAAGCCCTAGGTTCAAGCCCCCGACAGTTGAAAATAATTTCTCGACTGTTTTTGAGTAAAACCGAATAAAATGGAGGTCCTGTGTGCAGATCACAACACTCTATTCACGTTAAAGATCCCTTGATTATTTATAAGGCAGTTCGAGCAAAATAAACGCTACTACCTACAATAATAATAATAATAATAATAATAATAATAATAATAATAATAATAATAATAATAATAATAATAATAATAATAATAATAACAACAACAACAACAACAACAACAACCTGTTATGTGAAAAAATAGTTTGTCTTTTCCATATGGATCTCCGCCATCTTTTCAAGATCTGCATTTACTAAACATGGCGCCTTGCCGTTACTATTATCAATTTGACTTTCCTTTCGGTACAAGGCATCAAGGATGAAGTTCCGGAAATGCTTCAAGACAGCCAAGCCATCAGCACTAGAATCAAGTTTTCCAACATGGACCAAACGGTGGCATTTTGCTTCAAGTGATGGATTCAAGCACAAAAGGTGATTTAAAAAAAAAATACCTTGCCTTTTCTTATCTTATTTTTTCTTATATTTTCTTGTAGTATTTTATTGTATCTCATCTCATCTTATCTAATCTAATCTTTTCTTATCATATCTTATCTTAATTTTATCTTTTCTAACCTTATCTTTTTCTTATCATATCTTATCTTATCTACAGTCCCACACTGTACACTACAAAACATTCGGCTTTTATCAATGTAATTATTATCTAGGCACAGGCCTATAATATTCACATACAAATGAAACACCCTAGGCATAGGCATATAAATATTCACATACAAATGAAACACCCTAGGCATAGGCATATAAATATTCACATACAAATGAAACACCCTAGGCATAGGCATATAAATATTCACATACAAATGAAACACCCTAGGCATAGGCATATACATTCACATACAAATGAAACACCTTAGACACAGGCCTGTACACATTCACATACAAATAAAACACCTTAGACACAGGCATATAAATATTCACATACAAATGAAACACCCTAGGCACAGGCCTATAAATATTCACATACAAATGAAAACACCTAGGCATAGGCATATACACATTCACATACAAATGAAACACCCTAGGCATAGTATATACTACATTCACATAAAATGAAACACCTTAGACACAGGCCTGTACACATTCACATACAAATAAACACCTTAGACACAGGCATATACATTCACATACAAATGAAACACCTAGGCATAGGCATATACACATTCACATACAAATGAAACACCTTAGGCACAGGCCTATACACATTCACATACAAATGAAACACCTTAGACACAGGCCTATACACATTCACATATAAATGAAACACCTTAGGCACAGGCCTATACACATTCACATATAAATGAAACACCTTAGACATAGGCATATACACATTCACATATAAATGAAACACCTTAGACACAGGCCTATACACATTCACATATAAATGAAACACTTTAGGCACAGGCCTATACACATTCACATATAAATGAAACACCTTAAGCACAGACATATACACATTCACATACAAATGAAACACCCTAGACACAGGCCTATATACATTTTACAATTTTAATAATGAATAGATCTATGTATTACGATTTTTAAACTTATTTATGAGGAACAGAATGTAATTTCATTATTTGGATGAATAGAATATTATTATTATTATTATTATTATTATTATTATTATTATTATTATTATTATTATTATTATTATTATTATTATTATTATTATTATTATTATTATTATTATTATTATTATTATTTTTTTTTATTTTTTTTATTTATTTATTTTTATTATTATTAATTATTAATTATTATTATAATTATTATTATTATTATTATTATTATTATTATTATTATTATTATTATTATTATTATTATTATTATTATTATTATTATTATTATTATTATTATTATTATTATTATTATTATTATTATTATTATTATTATTATTATTATTATTATTGTTATTGTTATTATTATTATTATTATTATTATTATTATTATTATTATTATTATTATTATTATTATTATTATTATTATTATTATTATTATTATTATTATTATTATTATTATTATTATTATTATTATTATTATTATTGTTATTGCTATTAATAATTCACATACAAATGAAACAACACCCCCACCCCCTCCTGCCTTCAAATCCTTTACAAATCCAAACTTAATTAACTTTTACTGTTATGATGACAATCTAAGAGTTTTAATTACATCTTTCTGTCTTTATCATCTGCCATTCTAGCTTCCGGTGTGTGGGTTTAGATACCGAAATGATCTTTCTCCAGGCTGCCCTTTTCCTGAAATTTTTTGTTTCCTTCCGTGAAAATAAAATTTCTTTGCGTTAATGCCTCTTTTATTTCTTCTTCCCACTTCCTCCGAGATCTGCCTTTTGGTCTTTTACCTTGAGTTTTAGCACTATATACTGATTTAGCTATTCTATTGTTATTCATTCTGTTAACATGCCCAAACCATCTCAGTTCATTCATTTCTATCTTAATTTTTATGCTATCTGCTTTGGTTTGATCTCTTATTGTTGTGTTTCTGATTTTGTCTCTTTTAGTTTTCCCACTGTACTCTACTGTATTCTCTGCTGTCTAAAGTCCAGGTTTCACTGCCGTAGAAATAAGAGTAGGACAATAAACTGTGTTGTATACTGGCAATTCTTGTTTACCTATAAATGCCTTTCCTAGATTGTTATGTATTGTCAGTGCCTTTTGGATTCTCTGACTGAGTTCTTCTCTTAGTTTTCTTTTTTGAGTTAAGCATCACTCCAAGGTAATTGCAGTTTTGAACTTGTCCTAACATTTCTCTGCCCAGTTTAAGATTTTGTGTTTTTTAACTTCCTTAGTTACTAGCATAGTTTTTTTGTGTGTGTTTTCTTTGCATTTATCTTCATTCCTCCTTTAATTTGTAATTACATCTCCTGCTTTTTATTCTTTGAAGATTTTCTCCAAGTTGTTGTTCTTTTCTTTTATCACGTAAACAGAACATACGGGTGGTCAGCACGCAGCTAATCAGCGTCAAACTTGAAAAGAAAATGGGCACAGGTAAGTTCCTATATTAAAAACAAGCCTTTCAAACTTGAAAAGAAAATGGGCACAGGTAAGTTCCTAAAGCCTTTCAAACTTGAAAGAAAATGGGCACAGGTAAGTTCCTATAAAAAAAGCCTTTCAAACTTGAAAAAGAAAATGGGCACAGGTAAGTTCCTATATTAAAAAAAAGCCTTTCAAACTTCAAGCTGTGCTTTATATATATTATTTATATCGTCATGGTAGAGTACTTGGCCTCGAGAAACAAAACAAGGTCATTGTCATAATAAAAGTTCAGAATTCTTGAAGAAACTGGATGTATTTTTAGATAAAGGGTACATTTTGCTTTTTGCATGTAAGGACAAACAGTGTGAGGCAAAGGGCATGTCGAAGGTGAAGGATAAGAAGATCAAATGATATCAAAGCCACATAGGACCGAAGATGAGACGAATAAAAAGGAATGGACAGAAAACAATTCTCGGCCAAGATGGGGATTGAACCCGCGACCTCTGCGGCGGCACCCATCGCCTCGCCATGAAAAAGAAAGCGTGCTACCAACTGAGATAACCACGCTTCTTATAGGTCGGGTGGTAGCACGCTTTCTCTTCATGGCGAGGCCATGGGTGTAGATGCAGAGATCGCGGCTTCAATCCCAACGGTGGCCAAGGTTATTTCTTGTCTTTTCTTGTATTTGTCTCGTTTTTGTTCTAATCAGGCTTTAATATTATTCAATGTCATTTTATTTACTTTCAACATGCCCCTAGTCTCACTGATTGTCTTTTAGATGCCCTTTTCTTTTGCATGGTGCATCTCAGTCTCACATAGTTATATTATAGATCTAACGGAAATGCCTATGCAGACAAAATAAGCAAGAACAAACCTAGCCTAGCAATTTTGAACTATCATGATCTGAAAGTGAATAAATTTTCATGCGCTTTTCCAGTACAAACATTAAGAAAGCGATTCAGAGCTATTTATTTTTTTCTTTTGTATTATTCTTTATCATAGAAGATACAGTATCTATTTTTTTCTTTGTACCTTGCTAAATATAGATTTGGTTTACGTCCAAGCTTATCGAAATTACATTGTATGTTAAATTCCTTGGCCGAAATTTACAATACGCTTTTTGACTCAAACTTACACAACTGCTGAATCAGAATCAGAATCAGAATCAGAATACGTTATAATATTGTGTCTCTGAACAGAGGAATTTGGTATGGTCATGGTGACTTCACAACACATAGAAAGTAGTAATTGTACATGACACTAAATTCATGACATACAAGCTTGTTTTACAGGTGTCCTCAAGGGTTAAAAGGAGGGAGAGAAAGAGAGAGAGAGAGAGAGAGAGAGAGAGAGAGAGAGAGAGAGAGAGAGAGAGAGAGAGAGAGAGAGAGAGAGAGAGAGAGAGAGAGAGGCAGAGAGAGAGAGAGAGAGAGAGAGAGAGAGAGAGAGAGAGAGAGAGAGAGAGAGAGAGAGAGAGAGAGAGAGAGAGAGAGAGAGAGAGAGAGAGAGAGAGAGAGAGAGAGAGAGAGAGAGAGAGAGAGAGAGAGAGAGAGAGAGAGAGAGAGAGAGAGAGAGAGAGAGAGAGAGAGAGAGAGAGAGAGAGAGAGAGAGAGAGAGAGAGAGAGAGAGGGAGGGAGGGAGGGGAGGGAGGGAGGGAGGGAGAGTTGTGTCCTGTATATTCCACTTCTTTTGTTATTTAAGATTGTGCTTAAAACAAATTGTCATATGGCTATGATTAAACGATAATGTCACAGTGCATACCAACTGTCACAAATGCCAAACACTGAATAATATCTTTAAAAAAACTTAGAATAGAGATTAAGTGTCTTATTTTATTTACTTATGCATGGACGCGTTATAACGAAACTATAGTGTTGTAAATTTGTAATCAGAATGACACTGGATCAATACCTATGGCTGGCCCAGATGGGTTTTCCACAATGTTGTGCTCTCAGGAAAGGTGTCTCACTCTGTTTTCCTTACTTGACTCAGATGGGAATAGTATCCAGCCATAGATAGAGACAAATCTTGTCAATGAGTGTCAGTACGATGCGCCTCACCGGCCACTGTACCGTATATACTCCCAGGGAGTTGCGACGGAGTCATAATGAAATGGCCTGCTGGGGGATAAGTGATGAACAGCCTGCATTTATTGTGTGAGGAATACGGACTATAAACCCATCCTTGGGTTTTATTTTCTTTAAAAAAATGTATTTACATACACAGATTCACATATACTACTACATACACAGATTGACATACCCTTCTACACACACAGATTCACATACACTAATACATACAAAGAAGCATGAGTAAGGTATGGAAGATGTGAAAGGCTATTCATTTGTCTCTTCTTAAACATTATGTTCTTAATAGATTGTTCCTGCCTTTTAAACTTTTAAAAAAATCTATTTTTATCCGTATGCTAAATTCCAGGGCCTTGGATTGCGGATTCTGCCTTCCCAGGGCTGACGGAGAGCCAAAACCTAAATGAATCTCGATTTGTGAAAGTCTTGAGAATTGCTTACGTGTCAGAAGAGAAAGGGGAATCCCCTTCGCCATACGCATCCATCACATTGACATCACGGCTGTTCATACCCAACCGAGGCTACGGGAAAAGCTACGAGACCTTTTCCAAAACCATGCTCAAGGTTATCAAATGGCTCAATGCAACACGTGAGTCGTCTGTCAATTGAACTGTATATCTATACTACACTGATACTAATGTCCATTTAACTGTATATCTAAACTACACTGATACTAATGTCCATTGAACTGTATATCTATACTACACTGATACTAATATCCATTGAACTGTATATCTATACTACACTGATACTAATATCCAT
The DNA here is from genome assembly GCA_037039925.1 of Doris montereyensis. Lineage (NCBI taxonomy): Eukaryota > Metazoa > Mollusca > Gastropoda > Nudibranchia > Dorididae > Doris > Doris montereyensis. Next base: position 56,231 of record JAXRKP010000346.1, on the reverse strand, counting down.
TGAACTGTATATCTATACTACACTGATACTAATATCCATTGAACTGTATATCTATACTACACTGATACTAATGTCCATTGAACTGTATATCTATACTACACTGATACTAATATCCATTGAACTGTATATCTATACTACACTGATACTAATATCCATTGAACTGTATATCTATACTACACTGATACTAATGTCCATTGAACTGTATATCTATACTACACTGATACTAATGTCCATTGAACTGTATATCTATACTACACTGATACTAATGTCCATTGAACTGTATATCTATACTACATTAATACTAATGAATTTGTAATGCATAGGATTTCAAATTTTGTTTGATGAAATTAATGATTTGGTCCAGATTCAAATCAACCCGCGTAATCACCCACCCCTCGCCCCCCCCCCCAATAAAATAAATTTCGTGCTAGCCATGGATGACGATCTACTTTTTTCTCAAGATGAACTAGATCTAGTATGTGGCAGTCAAGATTTCTGTTACGTTACCGAAAAAACCATAAACAAAACTAAACAAAAGAAACCTGAACAACTCCGCCAACCCCTCCCCTCCAAAAAAAACAAAACAACGCAAACCCAACAACAAAACAACAACAAAAAACACAGAAAAAAAGAAGTAGTTATTAATTTTGTGTCTAAAAAAACATAACATACCATCAAGAATGTTTTTTTTTTCTCATAAAAATTGAAAATTGTTAATAAAACACAGAGATGTGCTGGGTCGAACACTAATATTTTGAACTTTAGAGATGGCCCCAAAATCTGGAGTTTGCAGATGTACACTCTTTAGGAAGTTTAATGAGATTTTGTGAGTTTTTAAAGCTGACTGTTTGCCTAAAAACCCTGAAAATGTCGCTTATGATGGCTATTCAATGGCATTTATTATGTTTTGTGCATAAAACGTTTCATTTAAAGAGATATAAATCTAACTACTTGTGGAAATTTCCCAAACTGTGTGAGATGTACCATGCACAAAACAAAGTGTACTTCCCAAGACTAAAAATAGATCCAGCTTCTCCAAGTCCTCTGAACTTCTACCCTAGAAACAGCACGACAGTAGTGGGGCTAGGCTTCCACTATTGAACATATTACATTGGAGGCGTTGAAGCGGAACCGTGGTGATGTGAGTTTGATATGACGACGGCACTGGTTTGACACGCTTGGCTGGACCAAATGTTTGTTATAATAACGACACTGGTTTGAAACGCTTGGCTGAACCAAAAATGTTTGTTATGACGACTGGTTTGACACGCTTGGCTGGACCAAATGTTTGATATGACGACGGCACTGGTGTAACACGCTTGGCTGGACCAAATGTTTGTTATGACAACGGCACTGGTTTGACACGCTTGGCTGGACTAAATGTTTGTTATGACGACGGCACTGGTTTGACACGCTTGGCTGGACCAAATGTTTGTTATGACGACGGCACTGGTTTGAAACGCTTGGCTGAACCAAATGTTTGTTATGACAAGGACACTGGTTTGAAACGCTTGGCTGGACCAAATGTTTGTTATGACGACGGCACTGGTTTGACACGCTTGGCTGGACCAAATGTTTGTTCACGACATTATACTCTCTCTTAGGATAGGTACTCCACTCTGATTTCCTCACTCAACTCAGGTGTGAATGAGTACCTAACTTTACTTATTTACTGACCTACATAGGCACGTAGCTCAGGGATGAGCCTAGGCCATCGACGACACCCTTCCACCGCACTCTGTTTCTGGGCTGCCTGCTGACTTCCTGTCTAGTTGCTCCCCTGCTTCCATATATCTGGTCTTCAGCGTCTTGCCCCCAGGTGCTTCGAGGTCAGCTTTTCTTCTTTGTCCACTGAGGTTCCAGGTCAGGGACTGGCGTGTGGTGCTGGATGCTGGTTCCCTGAGGGTGTGTCCAATCCAACCTCACTTTGTCCACAGGATCTGTATGGCCGCTGGTTCCTGTGTTTGCTCGCTGCCAAATGTCTTCATTCCTTATCCTTTCAGGCCACCTGATCTTAAGAATGCGCCTCACACAGGTGTTGATGAATGTCTGCATTTTCCGCTGTCTTGTCCCGACCATTCTCCATGTCTCACAGTCATAGGGCAGGATCGACTTCACATTTGAATCAAAGATCTTTGTTTTCATAATATGTATATGTCTTGAGGCCAATATGTTCTTGAACATGATAGATGCTGTTTGGGCCTTGCCTATCCTGGTTGTGACATCTCTGTCGTATTAATTGTGGTGTTTATCTTCATCTGCTCTGTCTTCTTCTTGTTGATTTGTTTTACTCAGCTATAGGTAGAGAAAGATCTTGTCCGGGTGTTAGTACGAAGCGCCCAACAGGCTGCTGTGCTTTATTCTCCTCAGGGAGTTGAGAAGGACTTTGAATGTATCGGTTGCTGGGCGATAAATGATGTCCAGTCGGTGAGCTTTCACTTGTTTGGGGAGATGGAAAATAAATCCATCTTTATCTTTATCTTTATCTTTATCTTTATCTTTATCTTTATCTTTATCTTTATCTTTATCTTTATCTTTATCTTTATCTTTATCTTTATCTTTATCTTTATCTTTATCTTTAGATTATTGATAGCAGAAATGACATGATTTAATTTTTTTGCCTTTGAGTTTATTGGTGTTCAGGCTGTGGGCTTGGATGTGGACTATAAATTAATATATCTTTATCTTTATCTTTATCTTTTATACGTATCTCTATTGTGGTCCTTGCAGGCCTTCCTGTGTTCGCTTGTGAAACTGTCCGATACCACGTGAGTGGACTCGATGGGTACGGCTCTGGATTTATCGAGGACAAGCTGGACCATCAGATCAGCAACTTCAGTGGGCAGCATTACATCACCTGTGTCAGGTAACCGTCTTCCAGCCCCCTCCCCAATACCCCCTCACCACCAAGCCATTTACTTCTGAGATTGCTACTTAGCTGCAATATTATCAAGATGTATTACCTCGTGTATTTGTTTGGAAAATTCAGTTGGTTTTTGGTGCAATGCAGTGTATTTAGCAAGAACACAATTGATACTAGTCTTGCCATGCATCCATTAGGCAAATAAGGCACATGCCTTAGGGCCAGCCAAAAGTCGAGGCCACACAAAAAAAAAAAAAAAAAAAAAGATAATTATCAGATGATCATAAAATTGCTTTCCTTTATTTTTAAAAATATTAATAAATGGCAGCCTTCTTCATCTACGCGTTTTCCTTTGAAGGGTTTTCATACTCTGTGTTTGCTCGCAATGGGTCGACTGGACATTTCGTCACTTTACACCACACGTGAAGTTTTGTTCATAAAACTGATTTTTAAAAACTTACCGACCAATTTGCAGTACTGTAAAAAAAAAAGAAAAAAAAGCTTTTTCTGAATTTTCTTGTAATGGACTTTCTGTTGCTTAATTTGACTTTCTTCTTTTATCGGTGAGCCTAAGATTATGTATTTATATTTCCAGGCCACTTATCAAAATATGTCTTAGGGCCAGCAGTCACTTCCTGTCTCAAGCCACAGACCTAGATATAAGTCTATAGAAATATATCCTTAAGGGTAGAGGGTCCTGCCAGTGATGTTTTTAGTTTGAAGAAATAAAATTTTAAGCTTCACAAATGAGTTCAGCATGGCGAAATATAAGGAACAAAATTGTAAAAGTTGATTTTACAAATGTACTTGCCATGGTGAAAAAAAGAGGTAATTTTAGGCAATTTTCAAAAACTAAGTGAACAGTTTTCATTTTAGAGGTTTAAGATTTTGCACATAGAAATTTCAAACTAATATCCTGAATCTGATCAATTTTTTTTATATCTTGAATAGTTTTGGTTTTTTTTTTACAAATAATTTTTTTTTTGAGGTTTGGAAAAAAACTAATCTTTCTCAATTTTCCACCAATAATCATGAATTTCTCAGAAAGTACAAAATAAGATATAAACAATCCCATATGTTCAAGCCTAAGTCAAGTAAAGGAAAGCTGAGTCAGAACTGGTACCTTTCCTAAGAGTATAACGTTGTGAATACAAACCTGGCTTTGTGACACATATCGTTGTCACGGTTACAAACTTAAAACATCCCCCATTGTGCCACAACACTTCTGGTAACAATTCCTTCAAGGCCATTACGACTCATAGATCAGGGGCATTTCCTGGATTCTGTAATGTAAAACAGAACAGGTGATGCACCTGGGTCCAAAAGAAGAAAAAATTAGTGCCATCCGCGCGGGGTGCTTCAATAAGATAAGGCTTCACCCCTGTAATGTTATTCAAATTTCTTTAGTGGCAGGAGTATAAACTATCATCAAGCTTGCGCTCAGTCTAACAGGAGTCGCGTGCGGTTGGCGGGGGGCTGCTGGTAGGTCTTACTTCTTTCATTTTCCTTTTTTTTTTCTTATCTTTCATCTTGCTGTATCCTTTTAATTCACCCTGAGATCACCGCAATGGTGGATGGGGTAAATTTAAAAGAAACAAAAGTAACAGGAGCCATCCATCTTTGTCCAAGTGAGCATATAAGCTAGGGTGAAATTCTTTTACTCAAGAAAAACGTAAATCCAAAATGCCGGAAGTGGGACTCGGGCTTAGTAAGTACATCTGTGCCACATTGCAATGCCCTTTAACCTCTGTGCCATCTCGTCCCTGGGTCTAGTAAGTAGATCTGGGCCACATTGCAATGCCTTTTAACCACTGTGCCATCTCGTCCCTGGGCCTAGTAAGTAGATCTGGGCCACATTGCAATGCCTTTTAACCACTGTGCCATCTCGTCCCTGGGCCTAGTAAGTACATCTGGGCCACATTGCAATGCCTTTAACCACTGTGCCATCTCGTCCCTGGGCCTAGTAAGTAAGTAGATCTGGGCCACATTGCAATGCCTTTTAACCACTGTGCCATCTCGTCCCTGGGCCTACTAAGCAGATCTGGGCCACATTGCAATGCCATGTGCTCGTCCCTGGGCCTAGTAAGTAGCAATGCCTAACCACTGTGCCATCTGTCCCTGGCCTAGTAAGTATTGGGCCACATTGCCCTTTTAACCACTGTGCCATCTCGTCCCTGGGCCTAGTAAGTAGATCTGGGCCACATTGCAATGCCTTTTAACCACTGTGCCATCTCGTCCCTGGGCCTAGTAATGCCTAGCCATCTGGGCCACATTGCAATGCCTTTGAACCACTGTGCCATCTCTCGTCCCTGGGCCTAGTAAGTACATCTGGGCCACATTGCAATGCCTTTAAGTAAGCAGACTGTGCCATCTCGTCCCTGGGCCTAGTAAGTAGCATCTGGGCCACATTGCAATGCCTTTAACCACTGTGCCATCTCGTCCCTGGGCCTAGTAAGTACATCTGGGCCACATTGCAATGCCTTTTAACCACTGTGCCATCTCGTCCCTGGGCCTAGTAAGTAGATCTGGGCCACATTGCAATGCCTTTTAACCACTGTGCCATCTCGTCCCTGGGCCTAGTAAGTACATGTGGGCCACATTGCAATGCCTTTTAACCACTGTGCCATCTCGTCCCTGGGCCTAGTAAGTACATCTGGGCCACATTGCAATGCCTTTTAACCTCTGTGCCATCTCGTCCTGGGCCTAGTAAGTAGCCTACATCATCTCGTCCCTGGGGCCTAGTAAGTAGCATCTGGGCCACATTGCAATGCCTTTTAACCACTGTGCCATCTCGTCCCTGGGTCTAGTAAGTACATCTGGGCCACATTGCAATGCCTTTAACCACTGTGCCATCTCGTCCCTGGGCCTAGTAAGTACATGTGGGCCACATTGCAATGCCTTTAACCACTGTGCCATCTCGTCCCTGGGCCTAGTAAGCAGGGCCACATTGCATGTGTGCCATCTCGTCCACATTGCAATGCCTTTTAACCACTGTGCCATCTCGTCCCTGGGCCTAGTAAGCAGATCTGGGCCACATTGCAATGCCTTTTAACCACTGTGCCATCTCGTCCCTGGGCCTAGTAAGCAGATCTGGGCCACATTGCAATGCCTTTTAACCACTGTGCCATCTCGTCCCTGGGCCTAGTAAGTACATCTGGGCCACATTGCAATGCCTTTTAACCACTGTGCCATCTCGTCCCTGGGCCTAGTAAGTAGATCTGGGCCACATTGCAATGCCTTTTAACCACTGTGCCATCTCGTCCCTGGGCCTAGTAAGCAGATCTGGGCCACATTGCAATGCCTTTTAACCACTGTGCCACCTCTGTGCCATCTCGTCCTGGGCCTAGTAAGCAGATCTGGGCCACATTGCAATGCCTTTTAACCACTGTGCCATCTCGTCCCTGGGCCTACTAAGCAGATCTGGGCCACATTGCAATGCCTTTAAGTAGTGCCTATCTCATCCCATTGGCCTAGTAAGCAGATCTGGGCCACATTGCAATGCCTTTTAACCACTGTGCCATCTCGTCCCTGGGCCTAGTAAGCATCTGGGCCACATTGCAAATGCCTTAACCACTGTGCCATCTACATCTGGGCCACATTGCAATGCCTTTTAACTGTGCCATCTCGTCCCTGGGCCTAGTAAGCAGATCTGGGCCACATTGCAATGCCTTTTAACCACTGTGCCATCTCGTCCCTGGGCCTAGTAAGCAGATCTGGGCCACATTGCAATGCCTTTTAACCACTGTGCCATCTTGTCCTTGGGTCTAGTAGGAAACAAAATGTGTGCTTTTGCTAACGCATCTTGTGTCACTGTTTCATTTTTTTTGCCTTATCCACAGACTGTACTTCCCCTCCTTGTATCAGGAGCCACCACCTGAGATTCCAGATGTGCAAGACGCTGGGTGGGGCTGCGTCGTCTCGTGATTTGTCAGCCTTGACTCAAACTGCTGGTGTGATCTTCCGATTGCCTCATATATTACAGTACTATCCATGTGGGACAATAAATTAATTTCTTTTAACCTTGAACTTTGCTTTACTGGTTTCTTTGTTTGTTTGTTTGTTTGTTTGTCTGTGTGCCATCCAGCAATCAACTGCTAATAGTAATGTTTCCTTAGTTTTTTTGTTTCATTTTGTTTTTTGTTGTGTTTTTGTTTAGTATTGTATTTCAGGTACTCATTGAATACAAACACTTGCGCACACAAACAGATAATACGTACGGACAGACATACGCACATACTTGATTTACTTGACTTAAATGCCCTTCCGCTGAAGAGTCATCTGACTTTTCCGCCTAGGCTGCCTTCTATATTGTTAGAGAGGAAATACGAAATTGAATATGAAAGCCTAATAGGTAGAACAGGGACAGTTACAAAGACAGAAAAGTTTCGGGCAAAACCGCTCTTCCTCAGTCATTCAATAACGATACAAGAATGACTTAGTGATCATGAGGGACACTCTATGGCGCCAAAAGGTGGCCAGTCATGTGATGACCCATCACGTAGATTCCATGAGTAAGCCTGATAACAATATAAATCAGATGTATACATGTAATAAAAAAATACAAAAAGTGAAGAAGAAAAAAGAAAAGAGGAAAAAGAAAAAAGGAAAAATAAGGGAATGAGGAATGAGCAGAGACAGACAGACAAATGGACAGGGAGAGAGAGAGAGAGAGAGAGAGAGAGAGAGAGAGAGAGAGAGAGAGAGAGAGAGAGAGAGAGAGAGAGAGAGAGAGAGAGAGAGAGAGAGAGAGAGAGAGAGAGAGAGAGAGAGAGAGAGAGAGAGAGAGAGAGAGAGAGACAGAGACAGAGACAGAGAGACAGAGAGAGAGACAGAGAGAGAGAGAGAGAGAGAGAGAGAGAGAGAGAGAGAGAGAGAGAGAGAGAGAGAGAGAGAGAGAGAGAGAGAGAGAGAGAGAGAGAGAGACAGAGACAGAGACAGAGACAGAGAGACAGAGAGAGACAGAGAGAGAGAGAGAGAGAGAGAGAGAGAGAGAGAGAGAGAGAGAGAGAGAGAGAGAGAGAGAGAGAGAGAGAGAGAGAGAGAGAGAGAGAGAGAGAGAGAGAGAGAGAGAGAGAGAGAGAGAGAGAGAGAGAGAGAGAGAGAGAGAGGAGAGAGAGAGAGAGAGAGAGAGAGAGAGAGAGAGAGAGAGAGAGAGAGAGAGAGAGAGAGAGAGAGAGAGAGAGAGAGAGAGAGAGAGAGAGAGAGAGACAGAGACAGAGACAGAGACAGAGACAGAGACAGAGACAGAGACAGACAGAGACACAGACAGAGAGAGACAGACAGACAGACAGAGAGAGAGACAGACAGAGACAGAGAGACAGAGAGAGAGAGAGAGAGAGGAGGGAGAAACAGGGAGAGGGAGGGAGGAGAGGGAGGGAGAGGAGGGAGGAGAGAGAGAGAGAGAGAGCAGAGAGAGAGAGAGAGAGAGAGAGAGAGAGAGAGAGAGAGAGAGAGAGAGAGAGAGAGAGAGAGAGAGAGAGAGAGAGAGAGAGAGGGGGATCATACTGCTATTGTAATGATGAATTAATGTAATTGTATTTTGCTGTTGAGGCCATGAGGGTGGCATGTGCCACATAGATTTATAAGGCACTGTTCCGCATGGAATCTGTCACACCAAGTACCATAGCACTGGCGGACAACAGTGACTGATGTGTCTAGGATACCCTGATGGTCACTGGAGTTAAAGTGAGAAGGAACAGGTTTGGAGTGACAGTTTCTGATGTCGGTGAGGTGTTGGGTAAAGCGGTCAGCAAAGCGAAGAGCAGTTTCCCCAATGAACTTCATAGGACATCGTTTACAAGAAATGGTGTAAACGATGTTTCTGCTGACACACGTAAAGGCTGAAGTGGCTATATTGATTAATCTTTTTGTGTGTGTGCATTGTTTCACTGACAAATTTCATTTTATTTTGAAAACTCTTATGTTATTAGCAACCAAATCGCTTCATGGGCCTCAATAGTCTTTGGTTTGTACATAGATCTAGATCTGCAGTACAGTCCGATCACGTCTTCGATTTATACACATATATATCTACAGCTCAGATCTATATTATATAAACTTGGACGTTACAAACCAAAAGATCGACCTTAAATCTTAATCTGAAGGCCCTATAGCAAGCAGTCTTCTTGGCACAGTGGTTAACACATAAACAAGTCCCACATACCTTAACACATTATCAATTCCCACGTACGTTAACACATTATCAAGTCCCATGTGTGTTAACACATAGGCACGTTCCACATACATTAACACATACACAAATTCCACGTACGTTAAGACATAGACAAACCCCACGTACATTAACACATAGACAAGTCCCACGTATGTCAAACTAGACAAGTCCCACGTACATTAACACATAAACAAGTCTCACGTACGTTAACACATAAACATGTCCCACGTATGTTAACACATAAAAAAAAAAATTTGAGGTACATTGATACATACAAAAGTCCCACATACGTTAACACATAAACAAGCCCTACGTACGTTAACACATAAAACAAGTCCCACGTACGTTAACACATAAATAAGTCCCAAGTACGTTAACACTTAAACAAGTCCACTCTACGTTAACACATAAAAATTCCCAGGTATGTTGACACATAAACAAGTCCCACATATGTTAACATACAAGCATTTCCAACGTACGGGAACACACACATAATTTCCACATATGTTAAGACATAAACAAGTCCCATGTATGCTATCACAAAACAAATCCCACGTATGTTAAGACATTATCAAGTCCCACGTAGATTAAGACATAAACAAGTTCCCCATATGTTAACGCATAAACCAGTTCCTTGTATGTTAATACATAAACAAGTCCCTATATGTTAATACATAAGCAAGTCCCTTATATGTTTCTACATAAACAAGTATTATGTACGTTAACACATAAAAAAGTCAAGCGTTTGTTAACACATAAGAAAGTCCCACATATGTTAACACATAAATAAGTTGGACATACGTTAACACAGAAACAAGTCCCATGTAATTTATACATAAACAAGTCCCATGTAATTTACACATAAACTAGTCCCATGCATGTTTACATAAAACAACTCCCACCTACGTGTACACATAAACAATTCCCATGAACATTTACCCAAAAACAAGTCCAACATACGTTTACAGATAAACAAAGTCCCATGTACGTTACACATAATCAAGTTCGTCGTATTTTTACACGTAAACAAATCCAATATACGTTTGCACATAATCAAGTCCCAAGTACCTTTACAAATATTTAAGTCAAATTTATGTTAGCACATTAACATGTTTCTTGTATGTTTACACATAAACAAGTCCCTCGTATAAGTTTACACATGTAAAGTCCCACATACGTTTACACATATTCAAGCCCCTCGTATGTTTACACATGTAAAGTCCCACATACGTTTACACATTTTCAAGCCCCTCGTATCTTCACACATGTAAAGTCCCACATACGTTTACACATATTCAAGCCCCTCGTATCTTCACACATGTAAAGTCCCACATACGTTTACACATTTTCAAGCCCCTCGTATCTTCACACATGTAAAGTCCCACATACGTTTACACATAAACAAGTCTTACACATGGTTACTCATCACCAGTTCCACGTACAGTTATACAAAACAAGTCCTTCATACATTTACACATAATCAGATGCCATGCATGGTTACACATAAACAAATCCCTCATGCGTGTTCCCATAAACAAGTCATCCCTACGTTTACACATAATCAAGTCCCTCATATCTTTACACTTAAACAAGTCCCACATATATCAACACATAAACAAGTTTGACGTACTTTTACACACAAACACGTTCCACATACGCTTACACATAAAAAATAATCCATGACATTGAACCATAAACAAATGGCACATATGTTAATACATAAATAAGTCCTGCGTACGTTTACACATAAATACATACCATGTTGGTTTTCAAATAAACAAAATCCAATTACATTGACACAAAACAAATCTCCCGTACGTTAACACATAAACAAGTCCCATGCACAAGTCTTATGTATGATTACACATAAACAAGTCTCATGTACATTTATCCATCAACAAATCCTCAGTACATTTCAAATAAACAAGTCCTGGTACGTCTACAAATAATCAAGTGCCACGTATATTTACACATAAACAAGCCCCTCAGACGTTTACCCATAAAGAAGTCTTCCCTACGTTTACACATAATCAAGTTCCAACTACGTTTACACACAAACAAGTCCCACATACGTTTCGTATAAACAAATCCCACCTGCATTTACACAAAACATGATCCTACTATGTTTAACCATAAACAAGTCCCACATACATTTACACATAAACAAGTCCTATGTAAGTTTACACATAAACAAATTCTATGTATGTTTACAGTTAAACACGTCCCACGAACATTTAAAATATAACCATGTCTCACGTACGTTTACACATAAACATGTCCCATGTACATTTAAACATAAACAAGGTCTTTGTGCCTTTACATATAAACAAGTTCCACAAACGTTTATATAAACAAGGTCGTTGTGCCTTTACATATAAACAAGTTCCACAAACGTTTATATAAACAAGGTCCTTGTGCCTTTACATATAAACAAGGTCCTTGTGCCTTTACATATAAACAAGGTCCTTGTGCCTTTACATATAAACAAGGTCCTTGTGCCTTTATATATAAACAAGGTCCTTGTGCCTTTACATATAAACACGGTCCTTGTGCCTTTACATATAAACAAGGTCCTGTGTGCCTTTACATATAAACAAGGTCCTTGTGCCTTTACATATAAACAAGGTCCTTGTGCCTTTACATATAAACAAGTTCCTTGTGCCTTTACATATAAACAAGGTCCTTGTGCTTTTACATATAAACAAGGTCCTTGTGCTTTTACATATAAACAAGGTCCTTGTGCCTTTACATATAAACAAGTTCCTTGTGCGTTTATATAAACAAGGTCCTTGTGCCTTTATAAACAAGGTCCTTGTGCCTAAAAACAAGGTCCTTGTGCCTTTACATATAAACAAGGTCCTTGTGCCTTTACATATAAACAAGGTCCTTGTGCCTTTATATATAAACAAGGTCCTTGTGCCTTTACATAAACAAGGTCCTTGTGCCTTTACATATAAACAAGGTCCTTGTGCCTTTACATATAAACAAGGTCCTTGTGCCTTTACATAAACAAGAAAACAAGGTCCTTGTGCCTTTACATATAAACAAGGTCCTTGTGCCTTTACATATAAACAAGGTCCTTGTGCCTTTACATATAAACAAGATCCTTGTGCCTTTACATATAAACAAGTCCTTGTGCCTTTACATATAAACAAGGTCCTTGTGCCTTTACATATAAACAAGGTCCTTGTGCCTTTACATATAAACAAGTTCCACAAACGTTTACATAAACAAGGTCCTTGTGCCTTTACATATAAACAAGGTCCTTGTGCCTTTACATAAAACAAGTTCCACAAAACGTTTACATAAACAAGGTCCTTGTGCCTTTACATATAAACAAGTTCCACAAACGTTTACATAAAACAAGGTCCTTGTGCCTTTACATATAAACAAGGTCCTTGTGCCTTTACATATACAAGGTCCTTGTGCCTTTACATATAAACAAGGTCCTTGTGCCTTTACATATAAACAAGGTCCACAAACGTTTACATAAACAAGGTCCTTGTGCCTTTACATATAAACAAGTTCCACAAACGTTTACATAAAACAAGGTCCTTGTGCCTTTATCATATAAACAAGTTCCACAAACGTTTACATAAACAAGGTCCTTGTGCCTTTACATATAAACAAGTTCCACAAACGTTTACATAAACAAGGTCCTTGTGCCTTTACATATAAACAAGTTCCACAAACGTTTACATAAACAAGGTCCTTGTGCCTTTACATATAAACAAGTTCCACAAACGTTTACATAAACAAGATCCTTGTGCCTTTACATATAAACAAGTTCCACAAACGTTTATATAAACAAGGTCCTTGTGCCTTTACATATAAACAAGGTCCTTTGCCTTTATATAAACACGGCCCTTGTGCCTTTACATATAAACAAGGTCCTTGTGCTTTTACATATAAACAAGGTCCTTGTGCTTTTACATATAAAACAAGGTCCTTGTGCTTTTACATATAAACAAGGTCCTTGTGCTTTTACATATAAACAAGGTCCCCTTTACATATAAACAAGTTCCACAAACGTTTACATAAACAAATCCCATGTACGTTTACCCCTAAAGAAATCTTACCCACGTTTAAACATATACAGGTCCCATGTATGTTTATGCATAAACGACACCCACATACAATTATACATAAACAAGTTCCATGTACGTTTACACAAATATACAGGTCCCATGTATGTTTATGCATAAACGACTTCCACATACAATTATACATAAACAAGTTCCATGTACGTTTACACATATACAGGTCCCATGTATGTTTATGCATAAACGGCCCCCACATACAATTATACATAAACGAGTTCCATGTACGTTTAAACATATACAGATTCCACGTACGTTTACACATGAACATGATCCTTGTATTATGTTTACATATAAACAAGTTCCATGTATGTTTACCCATATACAAAGCCTCAAATGGTTACACATAAACAAGTCCATTGTACGTTTACACATAAACAAATCCATCTTACATTTACAAATAAACAAGTCAAAAGTTATTTTTACATATCAACATGTCGCATCAACATTAACAGATAAATAACATCATACGTCTTTAAACATAAACAAGCCATATGTACATTAATATATAAACAAGTCTCATGTAACCTTACATATAAACAAGTCACAAATATCTTTATATGTAAACAAGTCACATGTGCCTTTACACATAAACAAGCCACATGTGTCTTTATGCATCAACAAGGCGCATTTATTTTTACACATAAACAAGTCACATGTACTTTAACACATTAAAAAGTCTCATATGTTCTTTAAAACATTCACAAGTCTCGTGTACACATGAACAATCCGCATGTACCTTTACATATAAACACTGTTGCATATACCTTAACACATAATCAAGTCACAAGTAAACTTACATATAAACAGGTCCCATGAGCATTTACATATAAACAAGTCGCTTGTACCTTTATATATAAACAAGTTGCATGTTCCTTTACACATAAACAAGTTGTATATTCCTTTACACATAAACAAGTCGCTTGTACCCATGACGTAGGGACAAGTTGCAGTTATCTTTACATTTTAACAAGTTGCATGTACCTTTACACATAAACAAATCGCATATACTTGAACATATAATCAGGTCACATGTACGTTTAGCTTTCGCATAAACAAGTCGTATGTAGTTTTACTCATAAAGAGGTTGCACCTGTACACAAACAAGTCACATAGTCACATGCATCTTGACGACTGTACACGGTTATATCCCTTTATACCTATTGCTTGACAAAAAATTGTAGAAAGCACGGTTGCATCTTTGTTTTATCGACTGAGTCATTACAGTCTACGAAAAAATACGGTACATTTTGAATTATGTATACCAACCTACCGTATCTCTGCGTTACTGAGGACGCCTCTTCAAAAGAGTTCCAAAACATTCCTACAGCGATATCTCTTTTACGGGTATTATAATTCGTTCACCTTGTTCTGATAGTTTTAGATTACATGTTTCTCGTTGTCCAGTTCTATCATCAAATTTTTACATCTATCATGGACAATTGTTTTGTTTGTTTTAAATCCTGTAATTTTTGTCACCCTCTGTAGGAAAATGTCATGTTAGGATGGCTCTGAGTGAAACGGGTTGTGAATGTAACATATCAGAGTCTTATCCTGTAATAACCCTGCGATTACAATAAACTGAAGATAGAAAAGGCAAAAAGGACAAAATGCTTCACAGCATCGTCATTTTTGTTGACTATTAAATTAAGAAGAATGTTCAAGGACTACGTAATTTGATGAAAGAAACTTGTAAGACATCATGTATTGAAAGAGATCGATATTTTATACGGAAGGAAAGATATATCTGCATCAATCTAGACATAGATTCTAGATCTTCTAGATTTTATATAAGAAGGTGTAAACAAAGACGTAGATCTAGATCAGATCGAGATCTACTATCCATAAAAAATATAAAAATGCATTCATAGTTCTTCGTTGTTTCCCAACCGTTATTCCCAATCGTGTTGGGTATACTACTTTCTTGATTCCCAACGTTATGTATAATATCAACACTGGCTATCGTTATTTCCAATCGGGTTTTGGGACTACGTCTAATTTAATATTGCCTTTTTGCAAACTTTTGGAGAGACACAGAGACAGAAACAGAGATGTAGATCAAGGCACACACGCCACATCTATCTAAATCTAATGTTGAGCGTGGGAATCATTCCATCCACCAGATTTATCTGTAATTTATCAAATCAGGGGGGAAATAATGAAAATATAAAATAATAACAAGGTATTATCATTGGATGTTTAATTTTATAAATTAGTCATTACAAAAATTTTAAGTCTAGAATCTAGATCTATTCTTAATCTAACTAGGATCATGCTGAGGACCATCATTAATGATTAATGATAAGTAGTGCGGCATCCATTCATAATTAATGGTGAACTGAATAGGGACAAGCTCCTTTCACCTTCACCATTAATGACAAATAATGGCGATATCCACCCGTCATAATTTAGGTGAGAACATCCAGTTTTTCTTCTGACTAAAATCTAAGGCTTTTCCACTTTTACTTCAACCCATTCCTCTTTTTCTTTTGTGGTCACAGTTTGAAATCTAAGTTTTTAATTATCAGTAATTTTGTCATCACGCCATCACAATCAGCCATAGGGTCTACTGTCTGGTATGTAAGGTTATCCTTTTTAGCGATATTTGACGAGGTTTGGCAATTCAGTTTTTACAAATATCTATACCGGCACTGAATTAAAATTGGTTTCCAATCGTCTCCCCGATTTTTGTTGTTGTTTGGCAATATTTTGATTCATCTCTGAGATTAACCAATTCCTGTTCCATCTGAGAACTTTACAAAAATCATGTCAGCAGGCTTTGTTATTGCAAGAAACAAGAATACAAAAAAATAACATGATATACATGTCTTTTATGCACATTCTCGGTACTTCTTGAAACAAGAAATTTGTGTCATCATTATCACTTCCCGTAATTCAACACCTGCATAACTTTATTTTTATAGACCTACGCCTTTATGAAGTTATAACAACTTAGCATCTTGCCTGAATTTCATTCTTGATGGAGAAGAGATTTTAAAGCATAAATAGATATACTGACAATCCGATGAAAATGAATTGCATGTAGGCCTATGTGTTATTGGAAACTTGGTGAGGGAGAGAAAGTGTTGGAATTTGTTATGGTTGTAGGTTGCATTTGTTTTGATGTTTGTTTATTTTAATTGTCATTTTTGAAATTTACTTTTTGAATGGGATGGGAATGATTTCGTACAGTCGACATTACAGATATGAAAAATACAAAAACTTTGGTTTAATGCAGGTGAGATTACCCTTTGATATCCAGAAGGTTAGCAGGTCTGGTGTTGGATGCTTTCAAATTCAAAAGATAGATACGCTATTCTTTAATCATGTTAGTAATCAAAAAATTATATTTTCAAGTACAGTACATATTCTTTTCATCGGTTAAAGTTGTCACAGTACTTTTATCCCTTTTGTTTTTCTTCAAATTTCTCTTTTTGCCACAAATGTCCTGATTTTGGGCATGAATGGGTGGCAGGTCTGTTAATATGATAATATATTTAGAATAGGCTACTGCACAGTAAAAGATATTATAGTTTAAGTATGAATGATACTCTAATAATAATTAATCTGCTGATAATGAATAACTAACTTTCTTTTATGTCTACATCTTTGTTGGTAAAGTAAAGTTCACATTTGTTCTGAATATCATCTTCTCCATCTTTATTAATGTAGATTTTCTGATGTACAAGTACCAGTATCTACAAGTTGAATCCAAATCTAGATTTACATTACAAATACATATACATATATATATATCCGTCATGTTATTTCATCATCACAAATCAAGACAAATTTGTTATATTTTAGATTATCATGCTTATTTCAGGGCTTGGATTCCATACCAATCCCAATGCTGTTAAAAAACATTTCACCTAAAAATAAAGATTATATAGTCTGTATCCCTGCTAAAGTGCAGGCTCACAGACTGTACATCATTTATTCCCCAGCAGGCCATTTCATTCAGTCTTTATACACTTTTGGGCGAGCATACAGTACACAAGCCTGTTAAGTTTTTGGTACTAATACTTGGACAAGATCTTTCTCTACCTATAGCTGGGTACTCATTCACACCTGAGTCAAGTGAGGAAAGTAGAATGGAGTACCTTTCCTAAGGAAAGAGTACAACGTTTTGAAAAAACCCCACCTGTGCCACAACGGTATGGTTCAACTACAATGCCTCTGGTTGTATTGCTTGGAAAGAAGCTGTGAAGATTCATGAACTTATTGGTCTAAGTATAAGCATACTATTACAATGGGTTTTTTTTCTTTCTCTCTTCATAGCCAAGATTTATTTTTGACAAAGGACACATCACAAAGCCCTAAAAATGTCAATTGGACAATCTGACAGTGTGGGTATGTATAAAGACCTGATCTATGAAAATACACTGAAACCTCGTTATATACTGAATGCAAAGACAGTTGTTAGGCCATGAAAAAAATCTTAACTATATTTTGCCTACGTTCTAAATGTTGCCAAGACCGTTCTCATTTGAGGAATTTTTCTACCAAAAGTTATCCTATTTAAAAATTTCATTGGTTCCTGTCTTTGAGCAGAATTTTCATTCACCCGAGCCGCCATTTTAAACACATTTTATGATAAAAAATAGTTGTAATAGTAGTGTTCACACCCACTCTGCCAAAGTGCAACTGCAAATGGCTGTCGGCACCAGCTAGCAGTCTGTCCAGGAGGTGATAATTGGCACCTGTTCTCCTTCACGTCATAGGAACCGCGATACATTCTGGCTCTATAGGCCACAACGGCCTTGATGAAGTGACTGTACTCACCTTACTTAGCCGTTTGAATTAAGCCTTGACTTGAAACCCCTCACCTTACTTAGCTGTTTGATTTAAGCCTTGACTTGAAACCCCTCACCTTACTTAGCCGTTTGATTTAAGCCTTGACTTGAAACCCCTCACCTTACAGCTGTTTGATTTAAGCCTTGACTTGAAAACCCTCACCTTGCTTAGCCGTTTGATTTAAGCCTTGACTTGAAACCCCTCACCTTACTAGTCGTTTGATTTAAGCCTTGACTTGAAACCCCTCTTACTTAGCCGTTTGATTTAAGCTTCTGACTTGAAACCCCCTCACCTTACTTAGCCGTTTGATTTAAGCCTTGACTTAAACCCTCACCTTACTTAGCTGTTTGATTTAAGCCTTGACTTGAAACCCCTCACCTTACTAGCCGTTTGCATTAAGCCTTGACTTGAAACCCCCTTTGTGTGACTTTGGCCTGTTGATGACCACTTGTGTCTCTGCACTTTCAGTTCACCTATTCTTTTCACAATTATTTCATTGATCGGCCTGCGACAGACAAGCTGGTCCGACGCGTGACCAACGGCTTCCACAGCAACAAATACAAAGACGTGGACTACGATCAGCTGAGAGCTAGGGTGTCGGAAAAACGATTCGGTTCAATCAAAAACTTCCATGAAAGTTGCCAAGATAGAAAAGTTGTCAAGGAGCACAAAGAAAACCAGCATCCTGAAACAGCATCAGCTCATCTGGCACAAAGAGTTCTTTCGTCTCCAGCATTTACGGAAAAGGTGTGGATAAGATATTATGTCCTTTGAAGAAAAAAACAACACACTCTCCTACTTCCACATCTTCTTCCCTCTGCTGCCCTCCCCCCCCTCCCTCCCCCTCCCCCTTTCCTTTCTTCTACCTTCCTGAGTGATTAGATAAGTTATATAATTCATTTGAAAGATAAGGTCTGGAGGAGAATGAAATGGGGAGGAGGAGGGAGTGGGGGGAGGGATGCCCAACAGGTTGAAAAAAAATTTTCTCGTTTTTTTTTAAAGTAAAACTCAACCACTGGTCATAAAAAGGAGGTTTTTTTTTCACGTACAGATCACAACCAACACTCTGTGCATGTTAAAGATCCCTTGGCTGTTTGGGACAGGCCGGAGCAAAATTTAAAACCTACCAAAACCCCAGAGATCACCAATAGTTGGGAGTGAGATGTGGATAAAATCAAATCAAATCTTCATGAGGGTTCGATAGAAAAGCATGGGAGCAAGAGGGAATATGACTAACATGGCTGAAGTGAAAAGATAACCAATAAGATCAACCCCACCACCCCACCCCTACACTTCAGAGGAAAACAACAAACTGATTATTGAGATAAAAGTTGTTAGTTGGTTTTGTGGATTAAGGTCTGTGAGATCTTGAGAGACAGACTGACAGAGACAGACAGGAATAGACATAATGAATATATACAGAAGTGGATTTAGATAAACCACAGATAGCTACTAGTACTAACAAGTTTCTAGATTAAAAAATCAAGAGAAATACAGAACTAGAAAGAAAACAACCCAACTCATAATAACTTCATGTAACGTTTTTTTTTTTCCATTGTTTTGATTTAGCTGAATCTGATGTTGAAAGTCATCTGAGAAACAACAGAGATCAAGATGGCTTGACTCAAATCTACAATGACTTTGATTACTCTCTTGAAGCTGGTCTTTCTGAGTTCGATGCCTTTAAGAAGGCCTGTTGATCCCGTGTGGAATTTGAGGTGCGGTGTACTTGTCAGCTTTAAGGCAGGAGCTTTCCACGGTGTACTTGTCAGCTTTTAAGCAGGGGCTTTTAGCGATTGTGCTAGTCAGCTTTTAAGACAGGTCTTTTCGCGGTGTACTTGTCAGCTTTTAAGGCAGGGCTTTCGCGGTGTACTTGTCAGCTTTTAAGGCAGGGCTTTTCATTTGTCACTGTCATCTTTATATTATTATTGATCCATGATAATTGTGTTATATTATTAATTATATTATTATGCTAAAAGTTAATGAATTACCCGTAATGTACAATTAAATTTTCATTGTATTTGTAGTTTATTATTATACTTATTCACTGCTATGTACTCACTGTAACAGAAACAAATTTCCCTTCGTGGATGATAAAATGCATTCAATTAAATAAAAAAAATCATTTCAAATTCAATTGAATTTAAAGTCTTTGATATGATTTCTATAAAGAACTGTGTAATAAAACTGTAATGATATAAATCAAATAGAATCCCACCTCTGTGTTATTTTGTGTTTTGTACTTTTACTTATGATGCCCCGATTCTTATTTTTCCTGCTTTTTTAAAAAAAACATAAAAAAAAAATAATCCAGGGATGACTTGAGGTTCTGGTTGTGGGAAAACCGCGAAGATTGAAACTCGGTTCTCCAGATGTTTTAGAAAAAGCATATGGAGATACGAACCACAATCAACCATGGAAGGG
The DNA here is from genome assembly GCA_037039925.1 of Doris montereyensis. Classification (NCBI taxonomy): domain Eukaryota; kingdom Metazoa; phylum Mollusca; class Gastropoda; order Nudibranchia; family Dorididae; genus Doris; species Doris montereyensis. The sequence continues at coordinate 35,875 of JAXRKP010000346.1, read as the reverse complement.
ACAAGAAGAAGACATTATGACAAAATCTCACCATGAACAAAATGTTTGGAAGAGGAGTCATGTTCAGGTATGAAGGGAAATTCTTGTTAAAAAACATTTGAAAAAGCCAGCAAACCCTAGGCTTCCTCCATAGAAACCTGAAGATCTAGTCAACAAACATGAAGGAGAAAGCATACAAATACAGTTTGACCACTCGTTGAACACACCAGTACTGTTTGGGGATTCCCATATTAAGTTCGAGATAGACCAGTCATTAAGTGGTACTACAGCTAGAGAACACAATCAATACAAAATGTAGATCTACCTATATTAATGATTATTAAACGCTTCTCCATTTGCCCCTCTACATCACAAGATTCAATTAGCGCAAGTTAATAAAATCTGCTCAGGTGTTGGCATATGGTTGGCCACATGGCCTGTTGTCTGTCTCCTTTTCTCTCCTAGTCAATTATACCCTGTTGTCTGTCTCTCCTTTCTCCTAGTCAATTCTACCCTGTTGTCTGTCTCTCCTTTCTCCTAGTCAATTGTACCCCTGTTGTCTGTCTCTCCTTTCTCCTAGTCAATTATACCCTGTTGTCTGTCTCTCCTTTCTACTAGTCAATTGTACCCTGTTGTCTGTCTCTCCTTTCTCCTAGTCAATTGTACCCTGTTGTCTGTCTCTCCTTTCTCCTAGCCAATTATACCCTGTTGTCTGTCTCTCCTTTCTCCTAGTCAATTGTACCCTGTTGTCTGTCTCTCCTTTCTCCTAGTCAATTGTACCCTGTTGTCTGTCTCTCCTCCTAGTCAATTATACCCTGTTGTCTGTCTCTCCTTTCTCCTAGTCAATTATACCCTGTTGTCTGTCTCTCCTTTCTCCTAGTCAATTGTACCCTGTTGTCTGTCTCTCCTTTCTCCTAGTCAATTGTACCCTGTTGTCTGTCTCTCCTTTCTCCTAGTCAATTGTACCCTGTTGTCTGTCTCTCCTTTCCTAGTCAATTATACCCTGTTGTCTGTCCTCCTTTTCTCCTAGTCAATTCTACCCTGTTGTCTGTCCCTCCTTCTCCTAGTCAATTGTACCCTGTTGTCTGTCTCTCCTTTCTCCTAGTCAATTATACCCTGTTGTCTGTCTCTCCTTTCTCCTAGTCAATTATACCCTGTTGTCTGTCTCTCCTTTCTCCTAGTCAATTGTACCCTGTTGTCTGTCTCTCCTTCTCCTAGTCAATTATACCCTGTTGTCTGTCTCTCCTTTTCTCCTAGTCAATTGTACCCTGTTGTCTGCCAATTCTACCCTGTTGTCTGTCCTTTTTCTCCTAGTCAATTATACCCTGTTGTCTGTCTCTCCTTTCTCCTGGTCAATTATACCCTGTTGTCTGTCCTCCTTTCTCCTAGTCAATTGTACCCTGTTGTCTGTCCCCTCAATTCCTTCAATTATACCCTGTTGTCTGTCCCTCCTTTCTCCTAGTCAATTATACCCTGTTGTCTGTCTCTCCTTTTCTCCTAGTCAATTGTACCCTGTTGTCTGTCTCTCCTTTCTCCTAGTCAATTATACCCCTGGTCTGTCTCTCTTTCTCCTAGTCAATTGTACCTGTTGTCTGTCTCAATCCAATTGTACCCTGTTGTCTGTCTCTCTCTTCTCCTCTAGATTATTGTTGTCTCTCTCTCCTTTTCTCCTAGTCAATTATACCCTGTTGTCTGTCTCTCCTTTCTCTCCTAGTCACCCTGTTGTCTGTCTCTCCTTTCTCCTAGTCAGTACCCTGTTGTCTGTCTCTCCTTTTCCTCCTATTCAATTCTACCCTGTTGTCTGTCTCTCCTTTCTCCTAGTCAATATACTCTGTTGTCTGTCCCTCCTTTCTCCTAGTCAATTATACCCTGTTGTCTGTCTCTCCTTTTCTCCTAGTCAATTGTACCCTGTTGTCTGTCTCTCCTTTCTAGTCAAATATACCCTGTTGTCTGTCTCTCTTTCTCCTAGTCAATTATACCCTGTTGTCTGTCTCTCCTTTCTCCTAGTCAATTATGTATGATGTCTGTCTCTCCTTTTCTCCTAGTCAATTGTACCCTGTTGTCTGTCTCTCCTTTCTCCTAGTCAATGTACCTGTTGTCTGTCTCTCCTTCTCCTAAGTCAATTGTACCCTGTTGTCTGTCTCTCCTTTCTCCTAGTCAATTATACCCTGTTGTCTGTCTCTCCTTCTCCAGTCAATTCTACCCTGGTCTGTCTCTCCTTTCTCCTAGTCAATTGTACTTAGTTGATTTATCCTTTTCCTAGTCAATTGTACTTTGTCTGTCTCTCCTTTCTCCTAGCCAATTGTACAGTTGTCTGTCTGGTTTAAGTCAATTGTACCTGTTGTCTGTCTCTAGAATTGTACCTCTGGTTGTCTGTCTCTCCTTTCTCCTAGTCAATTGTACCATTGTCTGTCTCTCCTTTTCTCCTAGTCTTTCTTGGTTATTTGCAACCCGGTCACGAGGAAAACGGTTCTACCACTGAGATGTGAATTATTGCACTGAGGAAGAGAGATAAAGAGAGAGAGAGAGCGAAAAAGAAGAACACATTCATGTGACCAAACAGAGAGAGAGAGAGAGAGATAGAGAGAGAAAGAGATGAGATGATACCCAAGACCATTACAGAGAAAATCCTGTCAGGAGAGGTTACTGAGAGAGAAAGAGAGAGAGAGAGAGAGCGAGAGAGAGAGAGAGAGAGAGAGAGAGAGAGATAGAGAGAGAAAGAGAGAGAGAGAGAGAGAGAGAGAGAGATAGAGAGAGAAAGAGAGAGAGAGAGAAAGAGGGAGGGTGGGGGGTTTTATGCCTTTCATTGTTCAACGCGCTGTATAATTAATACAGTATGTAACAAGTCGTTGATGTTGATCTTGTACTAATTTCACTTTTGCAGGCATGTGTGTGTGTGTGTGTGTGGGGGGGGGAAAGAAAGTGGGGGTCACGGCCTTTGATTCCGCCAAAATACTCCGTTTTTTTGTCACCCGTGAACCAGTGCATTTTGGCAGAGACTATTGTATAACAAAATGAACAAACACACAATTTCACAGAATAAAGAGCTACAGTGTTGTATCTCCAAATTTGATACTCTGATAAAAATGGCTTCAACGTTTCTCAATTTTTTCTTTTTAGTTACTACATGGTTCAATTGCCAAAAAGACATTGATCTTAAAAGTGCCAGAAATGTTGAAGCCTTCAAAAAAGAATTTGAAAACATATCTGTTTAAGAAAACACTTTATTTGTTAAACATTTTAACTAGTAATTAACAGACCTTTCTTATCTACTACTAATGTGTATAATTATCGTTTTAACTTGTTCATTTCTATTTTGCATGGACGTTTATACACAACCTTACTTTCCATTGCCCTGATTATTTTTATTATTTATAACCAAGCCTGGGGCCATGCGGAATTTTTATATCATAGCATTTCTATCTTCTGTATGATTGATACTGCACATGTATGTATGTTTAATATTGGTCATGATAGCATTCTTCTAGAATTTTATCTTTTGACTTGTCAAAGTGCTTAAATATGTTCTTATGTACATTTATAAGGCCTATAGAAACGTACTATTTATTATTATTATTATTATTATTATTATTATTATTATTATTATTATTATTATTATTATTATTATTATTATTATTATTATCATTAAAAGAGGTAATCGTTTTTGATCTATGGAATATGCAACAATATGATACAAAGATTTGATTTTTTTTCATCGTTACAATGATTATCCAATAATTTAACCCAATCTGAGAGACAGTTTTGATCTACACCAGCAAATCCTGACTAGCCATAAAATTAAAAAAGATTAGTCTTGAACACGCTTTTGCTTGCAACTTAATTTTCAACTCTTTGCCAGTCTAGGTCTGCAGTTCTCTTTTCGATCTGGCCAGTCCTTTTATTTTATTCCTTATCTTTTTCTTTACTCCACATTTTTTATTTACTGTTGTTGTAACAATTATCTTTTTTGTTTCTTTGCTATCTGATAGAAACACTTTGGAATTGTGCCCCCAAGCTTAGAGAAACACATCGTCGTCAACAAAGGAATCCCAAGGGAGGCAATTGCCTTGGAATGCCCTGACAGGAAACTCAAATCCGATGTGTTGCAAGAATTTTTAGTGCTGGATGAAAAATACGAGTCTCAAATTGATTATCTCTGACCACAGGCATGCACTGGCTCTAAGGTGAGTTAAAATTTTCAGTCAGTTTAAACTGTCGTTAAATTTACTTGAACGATTAGTATTATATTTGGCACACATGTTCTTTTGTTAATGTTAATAGAATGATGTCAGGGTTTTTTGATATCTTGTAAACTTTTTGAGAATTTGTTTTGGTAGTAATAACAATGTCGTTTTTGTATATTCACGATATATATTATTTTAAAAATTTGTTAAAAAAAAACCTATCCCAAATATTAAAAACCCTGACGTCAGTTTTTAGATATTGAATGGAAAAGACGATCTGCACAGGTTTTGAGTGATTTTATTCATAAATAAGGAGGAAATTTTGGGTCAAAATCCAAGATGGTGGCCATTTCTATGGCAACAAAGGATGCTACAAAAATTTTCAATGATATAGGATGACTGTATTTTGACAATTATTCATGTACATACTAAAAAGCAAAAGGCAATTCTGGTTAATATTATAATAGGATTATTGGCGTGATATCAATAAAAGATAGCAATAAAATTGAAACGATGACGCAATCAAAACATACATATGGTACTATTATAATAAAAAGCATTCAATGTGCATCATAATTAACTTAATTTTGGTTTAAAAAGGAGATGATTAAAATGTGTTGGTGACCTAGTGGTTTTGTTGCCAGATTGGGGATCATGAGGTCCCGGTTCAAATCCTAGCAATGATAGGTCTGACGGTGTGTTCTTTGAGAAAGACACTTAACACGCTATTTCCCAGGTGCAAATGGGTATGAGCACTAGCTTGGGAGTAAAAACTTATGTCAGACTGGCGTCCTGTCCAGGAGGTGATTGTTATCACTTGTTCTGCTTCACACTATAGAAACCGGGTAAGCTCTGGTTCTATGAGTCAGAACAGCCTTAAAGGCACTTTATTATTTTTCGCTGTTCCTTAAAAACTTTTTTTACCAAATTAATATACAAACAAAAACGTTGTTGTGAACAAATAAAACTGGAACAAATGTCGTTTGGGGAACCAAAATGAATTTGGCAAAAAATAAATAATTAAGAGCCATGGAAAGCACCTCTCTGGTGAGTATTAGAGTTGTCTGCTATTTAAAAATTTTGATTTCATGGACAAGCATGAAACCCCATCCGCTGAACGGGTGACTTGTGTGGACTATTTATGTCTAAATTGGTAGAACTGTAAATCTAGTGTCGTTGGGAAAAACGATGCATTGATGTTGAGTCTGCTTGAAACTGACGATGCAAAAATTTATGTACGAAGGCAGTGAGCGTTGATGAGTATTTGATTATATTATTATTAGGCTAAGCTCTTTTCTGAGATTTCTAGATTCTAGAAAAAAAAATGTCTTTGATGCCTGCAGTCGTGCTGAATCTCAATCTGCTTTCAAAAGAGCTAGAGATCTAAATTTCTGGCTCAAGTATGTCAGAGTGATTACAATTGGATCAGGCTTAGCCAGTAGAAATGCAGGTGATTTACAAATCGACTTCTACTTGACCAAAGGGTTCTTGAGATGATTTACTGGAAATTGTTTATCCAACTCCTTCATCATGAGATTAAGAGAATTTTTGTAAAATAACTATTTTGACAAAAAAATAATGTGCCCACCGAAAATCGCAGGATTATTCACATCTGTGATAAGCCATGTTTCACATTTCCATAAATGGTAAAATTTCTATGTATAGCATGTTGTCGTCGTCTGAATTGATCACCTTCACTTTTTTTAATGCATATTTTTTAAGTGCTTGACACTTACTCGGATGAAATTCCTGTTTTTCATGTTCTCAGCTCTGACGACTGTGGTGGATGGGACGGACGAACATTTCAAATTTGTGGCCATCCACGACCAGTACCCTCGTGAACTGCCCAACAGAAGAACTCTTCTGTTCAACAGATTGAAAAGGCATCTTCCAAAGAGGTCAAGATCAAATCTGGTGAGCTTGAAGTCGGCTGTTTTAGAAAATCAAAGACTGTTTAATAGAAATGATAAAATGACTATTATAATATATAGCAAATTTCTGTCTTTGATTTTTTTGCACAAGCAAAAACAAAGAAAGGATGAAAAGAAAGAAAGTGGAGAGACAGAAACAAAATTTGTTGGATTTTTATTTTCATTATTCAATTAAATAATTATTAATAATTATCATTATGATAATAAAAATAATAAAATAATAATAATAATAATAATAATAATAATAATAATAATAATAATAATAATAATAATAATAGTAGTAGTAGTAGTAGTAGTAGTAGTAATAGTAGCAGTAGTAGTAGTAGTAGTAGTAGTGGTGGTGGTAGTGGTAGTGGTAGGGTAGTAGTAGTAGTAGGGGTAGTAGTAGTAGTAGTAATAATAATAATAATGATAATAATAATAATAATAATAATAATGACAATAATAATATTAATAATGATAATAATGATAATAATAATTATAATTATAATAATAATAAAAATAATAATAATAATAACAATAGATTTACAGGTATAGTGCATTTTTGTCTAAACCAGGCACTTTACAATTATCAGTTCCACTATCGCCTCACTGGCATGCTAGTCAATATTTATTAAAATTCCAACCTTTTCGCAAACATTAAAAAGTATAAAAGATGAAACAACATTACTCATAAAAATGGTCAATGAACAACAAGCACATATTACTGTTACTGAGAGATATTTTGTGAAGAGACAGGTTTTTAGACAACTTTTAAAAAGGCTTTGATTCTGCTTTCAGACCTGACAGCCATGGAAAAGCATTCCAAACTGTGGGGCCAATTTTTTGAAAGCTTCTGTTGTCAAAACACTTTAAATTTGTTTTAATTTCAAATTTTGTGATCTAAGTCTGCGAGGGGTTGATGAAGGAGAGAGCAGATTTTGAATGTATGTAGGTGCTGTTGAGCTTAGGCTGTTGTAGAAAAATACAGCAATTTTGTATTCAAGTCAGTGGATGGTTGTTGACATTTCTTTGCTGCCAGATTCAAATCTGTTCTTTCCAAGGATCAACTCGCTGCACAGTTTTTTAACTCTTAGGAGCTTATTTAACTTATCGCCTGTAAGTCCTACAACAAGAGAATTGCAGTAATCCAATCAAGACAGAATAAATGATGGTACAAGGATTATTTAAAGAATTAGATGATAAGCATGATTCGAACAATGTGGGTTATGTGTTGGCCAATTGAAAGATTGCTGTAAAAAAAAAACTCCTAAAATTTTGGTAGAGGTGGAAACCTTGATAAACACCATCAGCTACGGCAATGGACTGAATGTCTATCTTTTTCAAATAAGTTTCAGATGTGCATGACTTCACAGTTTTCTCATCGTTAAGTTTGAGTTTGTTTGTTTTCATCCAACACTTTACAGACATGCAGCATCTTTTAATGTCCAAGACGGTTTGATAAAGGTTTGACTGAGATGTAGTATACTGATAAAGCTGTGTGTCAACAGTGTACGTGTGGTAGTTGATTTTATGTGATTCAATCACTTGACTCAAAGAATAGTAGTTGATTTCATGTGATTCAATCACTTGACTCAAAGAATAGTAGTTGATTTCATGTGATTCAATCACTTGACTCAAAGAATAGTAGTTGATTTCATGTGATTCAATCACTTGACTCAAAGAATAGTAGTTGATTTCATGTGATTCAATAACTTGACTCAAAGGAAGGTAGTTGATTTCATGTGATTCAATCATTTGACTCAAAGAATAGTAGTTGATTTCATGTGATTCAATCACTTGACTGAAAGGAAAGTAGTTGATTTCATGTGATTCAATCACTTGACTCAAACGAAAGGTAGTTGATTTCATATCATTCAATCTCGGAAGGTAGTTGATTTCATATCATTCCATCACTTGACTAAATGTAGTTGATTTCATATCAATTTCAAAGGAAGGAAGTGATTCAATCACTCGACTTGATAGTTTTTCATGTGATCCAATCACTGACTCAAAGGAAGATAGTTGACTCAATATCAAGGTAGTCATGTCATTCAATCACTTGACTCAAAGGAAGGTAGTTGATTTCATGTGATTCAATCACTTCTCAAAGGAAGGTAGTTGATTTCATGATTCAATCACTCGACTCAAAGGAAGATAGTTGATTTCATATGATTCAATCACTTGACTCAAAGGAAGGTAGTTGATTTCATGTGATTCAATCACTTGACTGAAAGGAAAAGGTAGTTTTTTCTTCTTTGATTTCATGTGATTCAAATCACTTGACTCAAAGGAAGGTAGTTGATTTCATGATTCAATCACTTGACTCAAAGGAAAGGTAGTTGATTTCATGTGATTCAATCACTTGACTGAAAGGAAAGGTAGTCGATTTCAATTCAATCACTTGACTCAAAGGAAGGTAGTTGATTTCATGTCATTCAATCACTTGACTCAAAGGAAGGTAGTTGATTTCATGTGATTCAATCACTCGACTCAAAGGAAGGTAGTTTTTTCTTCTTTTGATTCAATCACTCGACTCAAAGGAAGGTAGTTGATTTCATGTGATTCAATCACTCGACTCAAAGGAAGGTAGTTGATTTCATGTGATTCAATCACTTGACTCAAAGGAAGGTAGTTTTTCCTTCTTTTGATTCAATTGCTTGGCGCAAAGGAAGGGAGTCCAATCAGGAAGTAAATTGTCGCCCATTACTGTTTTTTGTTCTCAAATGGGCATGCTTATTGATGTAACAAGGGCGATGAAAGTAGATAAAATAATCCAGGCTTAAATCAACTTAAAAACAAAGCTTAGATACAAACAATAGAGTGTGGTGAACCGAAAACCACATACAGGAACAGGAAGTCAATACAGGAACAGGAAATGGGAAAATAAGGAGAATTGTCTATAGACACCACAAACTGCAATTATTCAAGTACAATATTATTATAACACTTGTCAAGAGCATCAAAGTAACAAGTGTTATAAAAATCTGCCAGGCAATGATGTGAACGATCTTCTGACAGAGACGACTTCAACGTGTTGTCACATTTGTCGATTTTATCAATGGCTTTAATAATTCTACTGGTGATTGTTTTCTTTTGAATAGATAGTGTTGATGTGTTTATTGATAAACTTATAACGAAGTGATAAGAAAATTATATGTTAACCTGGGCAATGCTGGGAGCCTACAGCTAGTGTAGTAAATCAAACAAATTCTTTTTACTCACCATGTGATTTTTTCCTCTTACATCTTCTAAAACCGCAGTCAGACCATGAGGATTGGTGGATGGACTACAAATATTACTACGAAAGACTCAAGGGAATTCACTCCGATTGGGCCAGAGACAAACGAGAGCTTCTTTCAAAAGCCAGAATGGTCTTTGCAGAAGCTGCTCTTGCTTATGAGCTGGAGGAAGTCCGCAATGAATACTACGAGAAGCAACGCCAAGTGTGTGAAGTTTTGTATGAAAAGGTAAGACCTATGCTTGCCCCCCCCCCCCCCCTCCCTTTTATTATTTTTAAAGTGGGTTTTTAAATTAATTTTACAATCATTTGATTTTACCCATATCCATTCTAAGGTGATCTTGCGGTTTCGGGAGGATTAAATTAAAAAAAAATTATTATCATCTTCATCATCATCATCATCATCATCATAATCATCATCATCATCATCATCATTGTCATCATCAGCATTATCAGCATCATCACCATAATCATCCTCATCACCATCATCATCACCATCATCATCATCATCACCACTATCATCACCATCATCGTCATCACTCTTATTGTTGTCTACATCTTTAATCTCAAACACATGGAGTAATTTACCATCTTTCTAGCATATTTTCCATCCCTGTGTATCATAATATCTTTAGTGGGATCAGTGGCGAGGTGGTTAGGTTGCCGGACTTTGGATCTGAAGTCCAGGGATAGAATCCAAGCAGTGCTGGGTCTGACGTTGTGTGTTCTGTGGGAAAAGACACTTCACACTTGTTTTCCCACTGACCCCAAGTGCAAATTGGTACCAGGAACAGTTTTAGAATAAAAATCTGTGACAGTCTAGCGTCCTGTCGTCGAGGAGGTGATTATTATCACCTGTTTCGATTCCGCACTACAGAAACTCAGATACGCTTCCTAACTATGAGCCTTGAAAGAACTTTTTACTTTTTATCGTAACATCAGAACTGTTATAAAATCTAACCATTTTGTAACATCATATCGAGACGATTGGTGCTGACACGGAGGTCGCTGGTTCGATTCTATTGGTCTTGTGTCTCTTCCTTTTGTATATGTCATGATTTTTGTTCCTATGGGGCTTTAACATTATTTCAAATATTTGACTTCATTCTTTATCACTTTAAATATGCCCCTCGTCTCACTGTTTCTCTTCAGATTATGAGCATTATAATATAAATGTTTCTCTCGTACTGAATGGTGCCATTGTTTTGTTTTAGAAAAATAAAAAAAGCAATTTATGAAGTCTTATGACTCATTTCTTCCTCTTTAAATTCATTTAGGTGCGAGAGTGGCGTGAGAAAAAATGGAGGTTATGCAAATTGAAGCCGAAATGAAAGAAGCAAGACAAGAGGTCATTGAAGAAAGGATGGCACTTGAAAAAGAGGCTGAGGAAAGAAGACGTCAAAAGGACAAGGAAATGGTGAGTACAAGTTTACCTGTCAACTTTTTTGTTTTGAGATCTTCTGATGCCCTTTTTAATGTCTGTCACCCATAAATCCTCTGCCTTTCATAATAAATCTTTTAGTGTGACGCTCCTGTTTTATGGAACAGCATCAGTTTTAAAACCAGGTCAAGCCCATCTTTTTAATTCATTCAAATGAGTCTAAAAACTGAGTTATTCACTGTTGCATTTTAACACTTTTATATGTATATATTTTATATATTTATGATGTTATGTACACTTGAATTGTTTTTAGATGTGATGTATGTTTTTAAAGATTTAATCGTATAATTTAAATCTTGTCACAAGGCCTAGTGATTTGTAATCCATCTATTTTGTAAAGCGCTTCTGAGCACCTTTGATGGTAGTTAGCGCTATATAAACACTTTTTATTATTATTATTATTATAATTATTATTATTATTATTATTATTATTATTAAAGGGGTTATTATTATTATTATTATTATTATTATTATTATTAATTATTATTATTATTAAAGGGTTTCACTATTCCCAGCTGTCTGGTTGACAAGGGGTCTATTGCCCATTCGAATCAGTGCTAATAGGGAGGGGACTATAATGTTGTTGGAAGACTTATTGTACCTATACGATTTGTCTACTATTCCCAGCTGTCTGAGTTGTCCAGACAAGGGGTCTATTGCATTGTTATGAGACCAGAATCAGTGCAAGACTATTGTATCGTTATGGTTGTCAGTGCAAGACTATTGTATCGTTATGGTTGTCAGTGCAAGACTATTGTATCGTTATGGTTGTCAGTGCAAGACTATTGTATCGTTATGGTTGTCAGTGCAAGACTATTGTATCGTTATGGTTGTCAGTGCAAGACTATTGTATCGTTATGGTTGTCAGTGCAAGACTATTGTATCGTTATGGTTGTCAGTGCAAGACTATTGTATCGTTATGGTTGTCAGTGCAAGACTATTGTCAGTGCAAGACTATTGTATCGTTATGGTTGTCAGTGCAAGACTATTGTATCGTTATGGTTGTCAGTGCAAGACTATTGTATCGTTATGGTTGCTAAGTGATAACAACAACCTAGATATACGAGCATTGTTTAGCAAAGTGTGAAATCAGAAAAAGAACCAATCTAAAATCTGAGGGAAGGTGTCGACGGCATTGTGATTATCCGAAATGAGTTGCGACTTTTATATGGGATTGATTTCGTTTCTTTTTGGAAAAGTTGCGATAAAGCAGCAATTGCAAAAAACTGAGCTGCGATAAACTGGAGTCAGTTGACTGTACTTCAGGAAGAAAGGCAATCCCCCCCCCTAAACAAAAAACCCCTCAAAAAACCCGAAACAAACTTTAAGAAATTTTTATCAGAGCTAGCTTTTATTTTTTCTTCATTATTGTCTTTCTAGATAAGTGACTACAACACTGAAAAGGAAAAACAACTACAGGAAAAAGAAGAGGCTACAAGGCTCCGACTACAAGAGTTACAGGGAAGAAATGGCACAGCGTGCTGTCTTTGACAGGGAAAGAATCAAATTCAGGTTTGATATTTTCAAATTCTAATCTAAAACCAAAATCCAATTTGTTGTCCCCATGTCCACCAAAACATTAAAATATTTTTTTAGTCCCATCAGAGACGGAGAATAAAAAGGAGGTCCCATGTGCAGATCACATCTTTACCTTAATAATCAACTGCAAGAAGTGATGGCCGCACCAAATAAATACAGAACACAACTCCGTTCTTTCGCTTTCTCATGTTCACTCTGTTATCATCACTTTGTGTGATGTTTGTATCAGTGTGTAGACTGTGTGTAGACAGTGTGTAGACAGTGTGTAGACTGTGTAGCTTATATGGTGTGAAGACAGTTTGTGTGGCAGTATGTAAACTGACTGTAGACTGTGACTTTGTAGCTTGTATGGTGTGAAGACAGTGTGTAAACTGTATATAGACTTTGACTGTGTGTAGACAATGTGTAAACTGTATATAGACTGTGTGTAGCTTGTATGGTGTGAAGACAATGTGTAAACTGTATATAGACTGTGTGTAGCTTGTATGGTGTGAAGACAGTATGTAAACTGTATATAGACTGTGTGTAGCTTGTATGGTGTGAAGACAGTGTGTAAACTGTATATAGACTGTGTGTAGCTTGTATGGTGTGAAGACAGTGTGTAAACTGTATATAGACTGTGTGTAGCTTGTATGGTGTGAAGACAGTATGTAAACTGTATATACTGTGTATAGACTGTGTGTGTGTAAACTGTATATAGACTGTGTGTAGCTTGTATGGTGTGAAGACAGTGTGTACACTGTATATAGACTGTGTGTAGCTTGTATGGTGTGAAGACAATGTGTAAACTGTATATAGACTGTGTGTAGCTTGTATGGTGTGAAGACAGTATGTAAACTGTATATAGACTGTGTGTAGACTTGTATGGTGTGAAGACAGTGTGTAAACTGTATATAGACTGTGTGTAGCTTGTATGGTGTGAAGACAGTGTGTAAACTGTATATAGACTGTGTAAACAATGTGTAAACTGTATATAGACTGTGTGTAGCTTGTATGGTGTGAAGACAATGTGTAAACTGTATATAGACTGTGTGTAGACTTGTGTAAACTGTATATAAACTGTGTAGACAATGTGTAAACTGTATATAGACTGTGTGTAGCTTGTATGGTGTGAAGACAGTATGTAAACTGTATATAGACTGTGTGTAGCTTATATGGTGTGAAGACAATGTGTAAACTGTATAGACTAGACTGTGTGTAGACAATGTGTAGACTGTGTTGTATGGTGTGAAGACAGTGTGTAAACTGTATATAGACTGTGTGTAGACAATGTGTAAACTGTATATAGTGTGTGACAATGTATGGTGTAAGACTGTGTATAGACTGTGTGTAGCTTGTATGGTGTGAAGACAGTGTGTAAACTGTATATAGACTGTGTGTAAACTGTATATAGACTGTGTGTAGACTTGTATGGTGTAAGACTGTGTAAACTGTATATAGACTGTGTAGCTTGTATGGTGTGAAGACAGTGTGTAAACTGTATATAGACTGTGTGTAGCTTGTATGGTGTGAAGACAGTGTGTAAACTGTATATAGACTGTGTGTAGCTTGTATGGTGTGAAGACAGTGTGTAAACTGTATATAGACTGTGTGTAGACTTGTGGTGTGAAGACAGTGTGTAAACTGTATATAGACTGTGTGTAGCTTGTATGACTGTGTGAAGACTGTGTGTAAACTGTATATAGACTGTGTGTAGCTTGTATGGTGTGAAGACAGTGTGTAAACTGTATATAGACTGTGTGTAAACTTGTATATAGACTGTGTGTAAACTGTATATAGACTGTGAAGTACAACTGTGTAAACTGTATATAGACTGTGTGTAGCTTGTATGGTGTGAAGACAGTATGTAAACTGTATATAGACTGTGTGTAAACTGTATATAGACTGTGTGTAGACAATGTGTAAACACTGTATATAGACTGTGTGTATGGTGTGAAGACAATGTGTAAACTGTATATAGACTGTGTGTAGCTTGTATGGTGTGAAGACAGTGTAAACTGTATATAGACTGTGTGTACTTGTATGGTGTAAGACTGTGTGTAAACTGTATATAGACTGTGTGTAGCTTGTATGGTGTGAAGACAGTGTGTAAACTGTATATAGACTGTGTGTAGCTTGTATGGTGTGAAGACAGTGTGTAAACTGTATATAGACTGTGTGTAGCTTGTATGGTGTGAAGACAGTGTGTAAACTGTATATAGACTGTGTGTAGACTGTGTGTAAACTGTAGACAGTGTGTAAACTGTATATAGACTGTATGTAGACTGTGTATAGACTGTGCTTGTATGGTGTGAAGACAGTGTGTAAACTGTATATAGACTGTGTGTAGCTTGTATGGTGTGAAGACAGTGTGTAAACTGTATATAGACTGTGTGTAGCTTGTATGGTGTGAAGACAGTGTGTAAACTGTATATAGACTGTGTGTAGCTTGTATGGTGTGAAGACAGTGTGTAAACTGTATATAGACTGTGTGTAGCTTGTATGGTGTGAAGACAGTGTGTAAACTGTATATAGACTGTGTGTAGCTTGTATGGTGTGTGTAGACAGTGTGTAAACTGTATATAGACTGTGTGTAGCTTGTATGGTGTGAAGACAGTGTGTAAACTGTATATAGACTGTGTGTAGACTTGTATGGTGTGAAGACAGTGTGTAAACTGTATATAGACTGTGTGTAGCTTGTATGGTGTGAAGACAGTGTGTGAAACTGTATATAGACTGTGTGTAGCTTGTATGTGTGACAGTGTAAACTGTATATAGACTGTGTGTAGACTGTAGACTGTGTGTAGCTTGTATGGTGTGAAGACAGTGTGTAAACTGTATATAGACTGTGTGTAGCTTGTATGGTGTGAAGACAGTGTGTAAACTGTGTATAGACTGTGTGCAGACAGTGTGTAAACTGTATATAGACTGTGTGTAGCTTGTATGGTGTGAAGACAGTGTGTAAACTGTATATAGACTGTGTGACAATAGACTTGTATGTGTGTGTGTATAGACAGTGTGTAAACTGTATATAGACTGTGACTGTGTGTAGACTGTGTGTAGACTGTGTGTAGACTGTGTGTAAACTGTGTATAGACTGTGTGTAGACTGTGTATAGACTGTGTGTAGACTTGTATGGTGTGTAGACAGTATGTAGACTGTATGTAGACTGTGTGTAGACTGTGTGTAGACTGTGTGTAGACTGTGTGTAGACTGTATGTAGACTGTGTGTAGACTGTGTGTAGACTGTGTAAACTGTATATAGACTGTGTGTAGACTGTGTAAACTGTAGACTGTGTGTAGCTTGTATGGTGTGAAGACAGTGTGTAAACTGTATATAGACTGTGTGTAAACTTGTATAGACTGTGTGTAAACTGTATATAGACTGTGTGTAGACTGTATTGTATGGTGTGAAGACAGTGTGTAAACTGTATATAGACTGTGTATATGGTGTGACTGTGTGTAGCTTGTATGGTGTGAAGACAGTGTGTAAACTGTATATAGACTGTGTGTAGCTTGTATGGTGTGAAGACAGTGTGTAAACTGTATATAGACTGTGTGTGTAGAGACTTGTAAACTGTGAAGACTGTGTGTAAACTGTATATAGACTGTGTGTAGCTTGAAGGTGTGAAGACAGTGTGTAAACTGTATATAGACTGTGTGTAGCTTGTATGGTGTGAAGACAGTGTGTAAACTGTATATAGACTGTGTGTGAGCTTGTATGGTGTGAAGACAGTGTGTAAACTGTATATAGACTGTGTGTAGCTTGTATGGTGTGAAGACAGTGTGTAAACTGTATATAGACTGTGTGTTGTATGGTGTGAAGACAGTGTGTACTGTATAAACTGTGTATGCTTGAAGACAGTGTGTAAGACTGTGTAAACTGTATATAGACTGTGTGTAGCTTGTATGGTGTGAAGACTGTAGTGTGTAAACTGTATATAGACTGTGTGTAGCTGTATATGTACTGTGTGTAAGACAGTGTATATAGACTGTAAACTGTATATAGACTGTGTGTAGCTTGTATGGTGTGAAGACAGTGTGTAAACTGTATATAGACTGTGTGTAGCTTGTATGGTGTGAAGACAGTGTGTAAACTGTATATAGACTGTGTGTAGCTTGTATGGTGTGAAGACAGTGTGTAAACTGTATATAGACTGTGTGTAGCTTGTATGGTGTGAAGACAGTGTGTAAACTGTATATAGACTGTGTGTAGACTTGTATGCTTGTATGGTGAAGACAGTGTGTAAACTGTATATAGACTGTGTGTAGCTTGTATGGTGTGAAGACAGTGTGTAAACTGTATATAGACTGTGTGTAGCTTGTATGGTGTGAAGACAGTGTGTAAACTGTATATAGACTGTGTGTAGACTGTGTAAGACTGTATAAGACTGTGTGTAAACTGTAAACTGTGTGTAGCTTGTATGTGTGTACTGTGTGAAGACAGTGTGTAAACTGTATATAGACTGTGTGTAGACAATGTGTTGACTGTATATAGACTGTACTGTATTCATACCTGTTTTAACTTATAAACTGCAAAACTGTATATAGACTGTTCAGCGTAAATTGTTACATTTGAGCAATAACAGGCATGTGTATTTATTCTATTCAATAGAAACTAAAAACTTATGATCCATTGATATCCACAGGAAGAACAGTTAGAGGAAAATTGGAAGAAAGAAAAAAGACAAAGAAGAGAAAGTCAGAGAAGACGAGGAGAAGGAGGCAAGGCTGGAGAAACTGAGAGAACAGGTAAGTGGAGTGGTCAAGACAGGTCACTCTTTTTCATCTTTCTTTACAGGGAACTAATAACAGATTCAATTATGTTTGATTACAGTGAGCTAAACTGTACAGCGACTTGATACTTGGATCTCGATAACAAAGGGACTTTTTAAATCCTGTGTTAATCTTTATATAAGCTTTATAAAATATAAACTGTGTTAGCACTATGGATGACACAAAGTGCAATTATTAGATCAGGTTAGTACTTGCTAGATAGGTGTGAAACTGTATATAGACTGTGTGTAGCTTGTATTATTCCAACTCATGATAAACTGTATTCAAAATGGCGGCAGGTGTATGAAATTTCTAATTCAAGGACTGAGGAAACAATGAAATTTTCAATAATCAAACTGTGTGTAGCTTGTATGGTAGAAGACATTCCTAGACTGTGTGTAACTTGATGGTGGGAAGATTGTAGACTGTGTGTAGCTTGCAAAAGACAGTGTGTACTCTTGGGGGCCTTGTATGGTGTGAAGACAGAGACTTTGTAGACTGAAGACAGTGTGTAGCAATCGACTCAGCATTATAAACTTATATAGACTGTGTAGACTTAGAGTTGAAGACAGTGTGTAAACCATCATGTATACAGTTGACATTACTCTGTCTACAAATATGTAAACTGTATATAGATAAAATGTCTTGTATGTTAAGACATCCAAACTGTAAAGACTGTGTGACTCCCTATGGTGCCAAGACAGTGCTGTAAACTGTATATAGACTGTGTTTATTGCCAGCTTTTCCCCTTTAAACTGGATATAGACTGTGTGTAAACCTGTAAAATAAGAATAACTTATTTGTACCGTATGGTCTGGAGACAGTGAAACTGTGTATTAATGTTCCTTTTATGGTGTGAAGACTGTGTACACTGTATATAGACTGTGAAACCTGTGACCCTAGACAGTAGGTGAAGACAGTGAGTAAACTGTATATGAAATGAATTGAATGGTGTAAGACAGAGTGTAAAGTATAAGACTGTGAGTAGCTTGTATGGTGTGAAGACAATGTGTAAACTGTATATAGACTGTGTGTAGCTTGTATGGTGTGAAGACAATGTGTACACTGAATAGACTGAGATGTAGCTTGTATGGTGTGAAGACAGAATGTGTAAACTGTATATAGACTGATGTGTATAGCTTGAATGGTGTGAAGACCCAAGTGTGTAAACTGTATATAGACAGTGTGTAGAGTAAGGTGGGAAGAGTGTGTAAACTGTATATAGACTGGTAGCTTGTATGGTGTGAAGACAAAGTGTAACTGTATAGACTGTGTGTAGCTTGTATGGTGTGAAACAGTGTGTAACTGTATATACTGTGTGTAGCTTGTAGGGAAGACAATGTGAAACAATGTATATAGACTGTGTGTAAACTGTATATAGACTGTGTAGCTTGAATGGTGTGAAGACAGTGTGTAAACTGAATAGAAAGAAAGTAGCTTGTATGGTGAAGACAGTGTGTACACTGTATATAGACTATGTAGACATCCTGTAGCTTGTATGGTGTGAACAGTGTGTAAACTGTATATAGACTGTGTGTAGCTTTTGAATGGTGTGAAGACAGTGTGTAAACTGTATATAGACTGTGTGTAGCTTGTATGGTGTGAGACAGTGATAAACTGTGTGTAGCTTGTATGGTGTGAAGACAGTGTGTAGACTGTGTGTAGCTTGTATGGTGTTAGATCAGTGTGTAAACTGTATATAGACTGTCAAACAAGACTGTGTTTGGCTTTATGGTGTGAAGATCAGTGTGTAAACTGTATATAGACTGTGTGTAAACTTATATAGTGTGAAGATATAGACTGTGTGTAAACTGTATATAGACTGTGTGTAAACTGTATATAGACTGTGTGTAAACTGTATATGTGAGACTGGTGTAAACTGTATATAGACTGTGTGTAAACTGCATAGATAGACTGTGTGTAAACTGTATATAGACTGTGTGTAAACTGTATATAGACTGTGTAAACTGTAAACACTGTGGTATATTTGGTAAACTGATATACTGTGTGTAAACTGTATATAGACTGTGTGTAGCTTGTATGGTGTGAAGACAGTGTGTAAACTGTATATAGACTGTGTGTGTAGCTTGTATGGTGTGAAGACAGTGTGTAAACTGTATATAGACTGTGTGTAGACTTGTATGGTGTGAAGACAGTGTGTAAACTGTATATAGACTGTGTGTAGCTTGTATGGTGTGAAGACAGTGTGTAAACTGTATATAGACTGTGTTAGCTTGTATGGTGTGAAGACAGTGTGTAAACTGTATATAAACTGTATATAGACTGTGTAGCTTGCATGGTGTGAAGACAGTGAGTAAACTTATATAGACTGTGTGTGTAGACAATGTGTTTACTGTATGAAGACTATACTGCTATTCATACCTGTTTTAGTTATAAACTGCAAAATTACAGCAGAGACTGTTCACAGTAAATTGTTACATTTGAGCAATAACAGGGATGGTATTTATTCTATTCAATAGAAACTAAAATTATGATTCATTGATATCCACAGGGAAGAACAAAGGAGGAAAAATTGGAAGAAAGAAAAAAAGACAAAGAAGAGAAAGTCAGAGAAGACGAGGAGAAGGAGGCAAGGCTGGAGAAACTGAGAGAACAGCGGTCACTCTTTTTCAGTGGGAATTAATAATCAGATTTTCATCTTTCTTTACAGGATTACAGATTCAATTATGTTTGATTACGGTCGAGCTCACCTACAGCGGCATTGGATACAAAGGATCTCGATAACAAAGGGACTTTTTCAAATCCCCGGTTTATTTATATAAGCTTTATAAAATACAAACATGCATGTTACACTCCAGGATGACACAAAGTGCAATTATTAGATCAGGTTAGTACTTGCTAGATAGGTGATGCATAGGCGTGAACGGTATTATTAAACTCTTGATAACACCTATTCAAAATGGCGGCTTAGGTGGGAAAATTCAATGAAATTTTCAATAATCAAACGTCACTTCTGGTAGAAAGATTCCTCAAATGGGGAACGATCTTGGGATCATTTAGAACGTACATGCAAATGCAGTTACTCTTGGGGGCCTTGCAACAGAGCCTTTAGAGCGAACACAGTACAATCGACTCAGCATTATATATTTATATAGACACAGACTTAGAGTGGCACTCGACAATACCCCATCATGTTCAGTTGACATTACTCTGTCTACAAATTGTTCTTTCTATGATAAAATGTCTTCAAGTTACATCCAACACAAAACCACTCCCTGACTCCCTATACCGCCACCTGCTGTACTGTCATTCTCGTTTATTGCCAGCTTTTCCCCTTTATAATGGATCAGACAGTATATAGAAAAACCTGGTAAAATAAGAATAACTTATTTTACAGTAGAGTACTGAAATGAATGAAATATCAAGAGTATTAATGAATTGGTATTAAAACCTTTTTGCCCTACTCTCCTCTACAAAACCTTGACCCTAGACAGTAGGGAATACAGAGTACAAGCAGCTGAAATGAATGAAATATCTAAGAAGAGTAGTAAAGAAAACTAAAAGAGACAAAATCAGAAACACAACAATAAGAGATCAAAAAAGCAGGTAGCATAAAAACTAAGATAGAAATGAATCAACTGAGATGGTTTGGGCATGTAAACAGAATGAATGAGAAGAGAATACCCAGATGAGTATACAAGGCTAAAACCCAAGGTAAAAAACCAAAAGACAGACCTCAGAGAAAGTGGGACGAAGTTATGAAAGAGGCACTAAAGCAAAGAAATGTAACTTTCATAGAAGGAAACAGAAAATACTAGGACAGGGAAGCCTGGAAAAAGATCATTTCGGGCATGTAAACCCATACACCGGAAGGTAGAATGGGAAATGATAAAGAAAGAAAGAAAGTTCCTTGATAACTATTGTTACACAACAACTATGCATCCTCACCCACATCCCTGAAGTGAGTCAAGCGTGTGAAATCTGAGTCCAACACACCCTGGTTTGGCTTTGGTCAAAGATCACTGAGTCAACACACCCTGGTTTGGCTTTGAGTCAAACACCCTGATCATTGAGTCAAACACACCCTGGTTTGGCTTTGGTCAAAGATCATTGAGTCAAACACACCCTGGTTTGGCTTGGTCATAGATCACTGAGTCAAACACACCCTGGTTTGGCTTTGGTCAAAGATCATTGAGTCAAACACACCTGGTTTTGGCTTTGGTCATAGATCACTGAGTCAAACACACCCTGGTTTGGCTTTGATCAAAGATCACTGAGTCAAACACACTCTGGTTTGGCTTTGGTCAAAGATCACTGAGTCAAACACACCTGGTTTGGCTTTGGTCAAAGATCACTGAGTCAAACACACTCTGGTTTGGCTTTGGTCAAAGATCACTGAGTCAAACACGCCCTGTTTGGCTTTGGTCAAAGATCACTGAGTCAAACACACCCTGGTTTGGCTTTGGTCAAAGATCACTGAGTCAAACACACTCTGGTTTGGCTTTGGTCAAAGATCACTGAGTCAAACACACTCTGGTTTGGCTTTGGTCAAAGATCACTGAGTTAAACACACCTGGTTTGGCTTTGGTCAAAGATCACTGAGTCAAACACACCCTGGTTTGGCTTTAGTCAAAGATCACTGAGTCAAACACACCCTGGTTTGGCTTTGGTCAAAGATCACTGAGTCAAACACACCCTGGTTTGGCTTTGGTCAAAGATCACTGAGTCAAACACCTGGTTTGGCTTTGGTCAAAGATCAATGAGTCAAACACACTCTGGTTTGGATTTGGTCAAAGTCATTGAGTCAAACACACTCTGGTTTGGCTTTGGTCAAAGATCACTGAGTCAAACACACCCCGGTTTGGCTTTGGTCAAAGATCACTGTCAAACACACTCTGGTTTGGCTTTGGTCAAAGATCACTGAGTCAAACACACCCTGGTTTGGCTTTGGTCAAAGATCACTGGAGTCAAACACACACACACACACAAAGAACATAAAATTCAGTGGCCTGTTTGTCATGTTTCATCCCAACGCATAATTAACCGCTCCTCTACTTGATTAGTCAGGTATTGATTAGGCTTTTTCAAATTGTACGCTTCTTTTTTCTTTTTTTTACCAAATTTTCTCTTTTTTGCTAAGCAATCGTCTTCCACTTCCGCTCTTTCTGTTCATGAGATCGGCAGCTCTGCAGTATATTATGTTGTGATGAGTCAGGTGAAATTGTTTTTGCTATGAATTAAAAAAAATAAAAATTTGCTCTTCCTTTCGCCCCAGGTGAGAATTATAGCGGAAAGTGATCCAATGCGAACCATGCAAGGCACCAAGGTGGTGATTCCTTTTTCCTCCTGGCAAAGGCAAGTATTCCTTTTTCCTCCTTTTTTAAAAATCCATTATTTGCTGCGAAACAAAAGATAAAGACAGTGGATGAAGGGACACACGTTGCAAGTGAAAAATAATGACATCAGATGATATCAAAACCATGTCTGGGCTGGGCTGAGATTTTTTTGCTACAATGATAATAATAATAATAATAATAATAATAATAATAATGATAATGATGATGATGATGATGATGATGATGATGATGATGATAATAATAATAATAATAATAATAATGCTCTTAGGAAATGGTACTTTACTCTGCTTTCTTCCCTTGACTCAGGTGTTATGTGGCTGCCTGGCTATAGTCAAAGAGGGACCTTGTTAACGTGTTGTTAGTATGAAGTGCCTAACAGATAATCGTACTGTATAACGCAACTTTGAATGATTTGATCAGCTGGGGAGATAGATGATGTAAACATGGTGAGCCTGCACTTGGTTTTGATTACTTTTTTTGGCTTTGTTTATGGCAGGCTTGGGAAGCTCATCATGCTGAGGAGGAAGAGGAGGAAGTTCCGATGTCGAAACCGTTGTTTGAGTTACACGGTTTACACGTCAAAACAGGTAAGAGTATTGTTTTGTCCATATTTAATGTTCTGTTTGTTACATTTTTTATTATTTTTGGTGGTCCAGAGACAAGATGTCAACGTCTTGACCAAAAGGTTGCGTGTTTGTATTTCATCGGTCGAAAAAAATTCTCAAGTTATTTCGAGTATAACCCACCACTCTGATCCAGGTAGGAGTACCTAGACAGTTGTGAGAAATATCAGTCAGTTACTAACCGTGAGATTACCATCATGGTGGACAGGGTTACTTCAAAGAAACAAACATCTTTTCCCTTTGTCATCCTCTAACTCTAAATCTTGTCCCATTGATTTTCCAGTGATGACCAGATGTTCCATTCCTCCCTCCTAATTACATGGCCAAACAAGTTGCCTGCCTTTTGTTTATTTTGTGGAGGAGAGCTCTACGTGTCTCTGCTTGTTTGAGACTATTGAGAGTGTTTTTAATCTAGATACATGCAATTTATTTTTTCTTCGTGCAATGCCTGATTGGCAACTGAATTGCACCAATTTATTGCTATTTTAAGCATACATTTTATTGGCTTTCTAATTCCATGTCATATCCTCTTAAATGTAATATCTGATTAAAATTTGTTTTAAGTGGTTTAAGACCTTAGAAATAAAGAAGTTAAATTCTAGAAATAGCTTATTTCCTAATAAGGGGTGGGAGAATGGATGAGAGATGAGAGAGAGAGAGAGAGAGAGAGAGAGAGAGAGAGAGAGAGAGAGAGAGAGAGAGAGAGAGAGAGAGAGAGAGAGAGAGAGAGAGAGAGAGAGAGAGAGAGAGAGAGAGAGACAGACAGACAGACAGACAGACAGACAGACAGAGACAGAGACAGAGACAGAGAGACAGAGAGAGACAGAGAGAGACAGACAGACAGACAGACAGACAGATAGACAGAGGAAGACATACAGACAGTGACAGACAGAGAGACTGATAAACAAACAGACAGTCAGATACAAAGACTGACACAGACAAGCAAATAGAAACATTGAGTCATACTACATAAGTAACCAACTGCACCAGTTCACTCTAGTCTACTGCATTTTGTCATTCATTGTAGATCACTTCTGATCCAAGAGTCAAACTGGAAAATCGACTGAGAGAGGCTGGACTACACACATCCGACTATGCCCGCACCCTGCTCAAAAACGCCAAACCTCCGTCCATCCCAAGAAAAGATTTAAAGCACACATTTAAATTCAACAACGATTAAAATCTTAAATCCAATATTGAATGATATTGACTTTGTAACAGATGCTTTTATTTATTGATTATTTTTTTTGAACGAAAATATTGTTGATGGACGTAAGTAAATTTGAATTTGATTAAAATATATCAGCATTACCAGTAGGCCTACTGTACCAGTAACACTGTATGTGTTTTGTGATCAGAATAGAAAGAAAAAACGTCAACATGAAAGACTATGCACAGTGGGATTCGGATTCAACGAGGTCGCCGGGACTGTTGCTAGGTCCTCATTGTATGAGACCTTTCGTTGTCGAGACTGTTGCTAGGTCCTCATTGTATGAGACCTTTCGTTGTCGGGACTGTTGCTAGGTCCTCATTGTATGAAATTTTTCGTTGTCGGGACTGTTGCTAGGTCCTCATTGTATGAGATTTTTCGTTGTCGGGACTGTTGCTAGGTCCTCATTGTATGAGATTTTTCGTTGTCGGGACTGTTGCTAGGTCCTCATTGTATGAGATCTTTCGTCGTCGGGACTGTTGCTAGGTCCTCATTGTATGAGACCTTTCGTTGAATGCAAAGTCAACAACAAGGAACTTCCCATGTCAACAGCATCAATTGGTTTTTTTGTTGTTTAATTTCAAAGAAAAAACAGTTGCACTTTGTGGCATTTGATGTAGAGGTGGTAGATGCCATTTCAATAGATCACAATGAAGGACAATACAGTGAGTTACAGTACACTACAAGTGTGAACGCCAGCACGGAATAGAAGAAAGTGAGCAATAGAGAGACAATTAGTAATTAGCCTCACCCTTCGGCCTTTAACATTAACGAGGTCGTGCTGGTCACTAAAATCATTTTGATTGGTCCAGTGCTTTTCCCCTCACTAGCCTATCTTCCACTCACTCACACCAACGATACTACATGTACAGTAGAAAAATTGTTCTAGTATCTTTGCTCACACTACATAGACTAGCCTGGCTGTTAAGGAGGCAGGGGGGGGGGCGGTGGGGTATCGGGGGTGGGGGGGAGTCCTGAAAGTGAATTTCTAAACTATTCTAGGTACATCATTTTAATGATTATATTGTAACTAAGCGGATCTGAATTAGTAGGAGATGGTTGGATTTTTTTATTATTATGGTTGCCATGGAAACGGCCGCCATCTTGAATTGGAAACAAAAAAAGACCAATTTCAAATTCTCTCTCATCCGCCAGTTTTTGTGCTATTGTTTTGGAATTTCACACACATACTCCTGGACATATTACCTAAAGACAAATAGAGAGGTTTAATAAAAGCATCTATATATTTAATTGTATTTTTACGCTTCAAAAACGGGATAATCGACAATGTCATATTTTGCTATTTTTTGGCGATAAAGTCACAAATATACTGAATGTTTTTAACAAAATCCAAATATCTCTGGATTAGTTTTTTTTATACGTCTATGAACTAGTTACTCGTTGTAATCTGGGATTTCTATTGACCTCGTTGTAGTGTGGGATTTCTATTGGCCTCGTTGTAGTCTGGGATTTCTATTGGCCTCGTTGTAGTCTGGGATTTCTATTGGCCTCGTTGTAGTCTGGGATTTCTATTGGCCTCGTTGTAGTCGATATTTCATTAACTGCGATCTCAGTGGGTGTGGCTCCCACTGAATCATTGCTGTGACAATTGACATGGTTCTAAACATGTGATGAGGAAGAATGTAGCTGTACTGTACTGTATTGATTGTATGCTCCCAGGGAGTTGAGAAGAACTTTGAATGAAATGACCTGCTGGGGGATAAATGATGTCCAGTCAATGAGCCTGCATTTATGTTGGGATCCAGACTATCATTATAATAAATCCATTTTTTATCTCTGTCTTGTTTACAAATTGGATTAATTAACTGAAATGCATAATAATATATATAATTAATATAAATATCTCATGGAACATTTAAAAAAAGGTTTCCTGTGAAGAAGGAAAGTCAATGCGTCCCCACTTGGTCTTCACATCTTTGAAGCCCTTGTTGACTCTGTGAATGTGAACTGGTTTTAGTTATAAAATTTATTTGGACATCAGCAATAAATTGCCATATAATATATTGAAATTTCCATGTTTTTAATGTGTCATGTATATAGTTCTTCTGTGCTGAATCTTGTTTCAGTTTCATACTCTTAAGTGATTTTTTTTAAAAACGTTTTTCTTTTTTCATTAAAAAAACATTAAAAAAAACATCCACCGATACACTTAAATTCAGCGATACTTAAAGAAGGGGTGGGGGAGACTGATTGGAGTTTGGAACCAAAAAAGTAAGTTTTCTATAGTTTAGCATATTTAAGTAAAGTGATGCTTTATCAAGAAATTTATGGCAGATAAATGTCCATATGATGAGTAAATTATTTGTTACAGAATATATTATTATAGGCCAGAGTAGGGAAAATAGTCAAAACTTTCCCGTCAATTACCCTAACAACACTGAATGAGAAGACGACACTAAAAAACCCTTATAATGTGACTGACAGTAAACAGCTAATCTGGTAACACTGGATTCGTCCGGCTGTCTAGAATATACGTGCCGACTCTGTCTAGCGCTGAGTGACGCAAGAGGGGGAAGGCAAAGCGTTGCTTGGTCTGTGTGTTTGTAAACACATGCACAAGTATAGCAATACTCGAATAGAACAAAAGCTGGTCATTTTCACATCTGTTTTACAACACTTACAGTGCATATCTAAACCTAGGTTTACAGTCCTCTGTACATTAGTATGTAGTAACAATGCCAGAGACTGTTGAAAGAGGAAAAGGGCTGTTGCAAGAAAGGAAACCCATCTGAAGCGTATTGTTTTGTGTCATTTTCTTTTGGTTTCTTTGTTTGCGTTCTTCTCAACATGTAGTCTTTTCCCCTTGATGTTCAATCTCTACCGTTAGTTACCGACTGATTTGCATATCTGGTACACATATTGCTCTTGAAAATATAAAAGAATGACGCCAGATTTTTGAAATATCTTGTAAACTTTTTCAGAAGAAAAAAAATGTTGGTAGTAAAAATATCATTTTTGCATATATACGATTACGATGTATTGTATGTATGTTATTTTCAAAATTCACAAACTAATAACTATCCAAAATATCTGTGTCAATGATAGTATGGTTGTGTAGTATGTTAAGCCAACAGAGCATGCATGGGAAACAATGTTATGTATGTGCTATGCATTTAAGCACACGCATTACTTGTCTGTACAATGTAATTTAGGCCTATCTGAGGCAGTTAAGAAAGAATGTTGTGACGTGACTGAAAAGGAAGGAGAATTGAAAACGCGTGCGATTGGAGGGGGGGGAGGAAAGGAGAAAAGAAAGATTAGGGTGGGTGGTACAGGATTGATAGTGATTGATCACATGATTTAGTCAAACGTCACCATACACTAAAAATAATCACCAGTGTCTAGGCACAGACAACATGTAATACCATACTCTTCTAGCATAGATCTAGTATAAATGGGTATTACATTGTAGGGCCTAGTGGGTAGTCAAAGATCTAGTTCTAGTAAGTTCTAGGTTTGGGTTATGCTGGCTTTGTCTGAAAAAAACAAAACCCGGGCTGTCTCAGGGGAAATTGTTTTCAGACTAGTGAAGAATTTCGGATCGAGAGTCAAAATTCGTTTTACAGGTAGTTTATTTAACACCAAAATTCAGGACAAACGTTTGGAGGAAAAAGTCAAACTTAAAAACAAAACAAAATCATCCCAGAAGGCGTGTCCCTAAAAAAAAATCAAGATTTCTCGATTTCTTTAACTCCATCTCTGACGACATCTGCTGACTCTTGAGGTTAGTCCTGATTACTTAGTTTATAAACATTTGACTTTATACTCAATTTTTCTCTTCTTTGTTTTATCTTATCATTATCCCATTCACATATTTAAAGATGTCGATTGGATGTGAAAGTGAAAGTGAAATTGCAATATTCACTACCACACAATCAGTCGAGTGAGAAGTTGAAATGTGATTTTTGTTACCTGTGGCAAAATGAAGATCATGCTTCAAATGATTGACTGATTGATTCACCCTGTCCATCACATGCAATGATTTCACAATTTCATGATGAATTAAGCAGAGCGAACACAGGAAGATAACAGACATTCTAAGAGTAAGAAAAGTACAACAAAAAAGTTGTAGCTTTGTTTGTTTCATAGAAATTTACCCCATTCACCATATATGATCTCAGGGTGATGTAAGAGGAAAAATCAAGACGAGAAGATAAGGAAAAAAAGTAAAATCGGAAAGTAGAGCTTACCAGCTGCAAGAGCAACAGTAGTCACCGATAAGAAAGAAGAAAGAAAATGACCAAGAGGTCTGTAGTGTTATTCAAGTCATACCTCATACCTACACACATCAAGTCACCCATACCACACACCAAATCATCAAATCACCCATTACCAAATCATACCATTCACTACATCAAGTCACCCATACCACACACCAAATCATACCTTTTACTACACATCAAGTCAACCATCATACATTTTACTACACATCAAGTCACCCACCACACACAAATCATACACTTTCATACATTTTACACACATCAAGTCACCCATCATGCCACACATCAAGTCAAATCATACCTTTTACTACACATCAAGTCACCCATAGTCATACATTTTACTACACATCAAGTCACTATCTTCTTCACTACACATCAAGTCTGTCAAGTAATACCTTCTACTACACATCAAGTCACCCATACCACACCAAATCATACCTTTACTACACATCAAGTCACCCATACCACACACCAAATCATACCTTTTACTACATCAAGTCACCCATACCACACACCAAATCATACCTTACTACACATCAAGTCACCCATCACATCATACCTTTTACCATTCTAGACATCACATCATACCTTCAAGACATCAAGTCATCATCACCTTTTACTACACATCACATCATCACCTTCTACATCAAGTCATCAAATCATACCTTTTACTACACATCAAGTCATCACATCATACCTTTACACATCAAGTCACCCATCAAATCATACCTTTACACATCAAGTCATAAGCCTATCTTCTACATCAACTGAAGTTATACCTTCTAGACATCATCACATCACATCATACCTTCTAGACATCACATCATACCTTCAACCCATCACATCATACCTTCAACCCATCACATCAAATCATCACCCTTCTAGACATCACATCATACCTTCAACCCCATCAAATCATACCTTCAACCCATCACATCATACCTTCAACCCATCATACCCTTCCAGACATCAATTCATACCTTCCACACATCAATCATACCTTCCACACATCAATTCATCATACCTTCCACACATCAAATCATACCTTCCACACATCACATTCATACCTTCAACGTTCCATCACATCATACCTTCTAGACATCAAATCATACCTTCAACCCATCACATCATACCTTCACATTATCACCTTCCACTCAAATCACCTTCATCAAATCATACCTTCTAGACATCAAATCATACCTTCTACTTCTACACATCCATTCATACCTGTCCGCACATCAAATCATACGTTCCACATATCAAATCATACCTTCTACTTCTACACATCAATATCACATCAAATCATACATTCCACACATCAAATCATACATTCTACATCAATTCATACCTGTCACACATCAAATCATACGTTCCACACATCAAATCATACCTTCCACACATCAAGTCAAATCATACATCAAGTCATACCTTCTACACATCAAGTCATACCTTCCACATCAAGTCAACTTCTACCATCAAGTCATACCTTCCACACAAATCAAGTTCATACCTTTCCACACATCAAATCATACGTTCCATCAATTCATACCTTCCACATCAAATCATACGTTCCACATCAAGTCATACCTTCCACACATCAATTCACAACTTCAACCCATCACATCAACCTGTCACACATCAAATCTTCAACACACATCATACCTTCCAACATCATACCTTCCTGTCACACATCAAGTTCCACACATCAAATCTACACATCAAATCATACGTCACAAATCATACTTCTACACATCAATTCATACCTGTCACACATCAAATCATACGTTCCACACATAAATCAAATCAACATCAATTCATACCTTCACACATCAAATCATACGTTCCACACATCAAATCATACTTCTACACATCAAGTCATACCTTCTACACATCAAGTCATACCTTCCACAAATCATACCTTCCACAGTCACAACTTCTACACATCAAGTCATACCTTCTACACATCAAATCATACCTTCTACACATCAAGTCATAATCTTCCACACATCAAATCATACGTCATACCTTCTACACATCAAATCATACCTTCTCAAATCACATCAAGTCACAATCAAATTCTACACATCAAATCATACCTTCAACACATCACATACCTGTCAATCAAATCATACATTCTACACATCAATTCATACCTTCACACATCAAATCATACGTCACACATCAAATCATACCTTCTACACATCAAATCATAACCTGTCACACAAATCAACCATAATTCATACATTCTAAGTCAATTCATACCTTGTCACACATCAAATCATACCTTCTACACACATCAAGTCACAACTTCTACACATCAATTCATACCTTCCACACATCAAATCCTACCTTCCACATCAAGTCATCATTCTACACATCAATTCATACCTTATCACACATCAAGTCATACCTTCTCAAATCATAACTTCTATCAAGTCATACCTTCTACATCAAATCATACCTTCTACACATCAAATCAAATCATACCTTCCACACATCAAGTCATACCTTCTACACATCAAATCATACCTTCTACATCAAATCATACCTTCTACACATCAAATCATACCTTCTACACATCAAATCATACCTTCTACACATCAAGTCATAAATCATTCCACACATCAAATCATACCTTCTACACATCAAGTCATACCTTCTCACACATTCTACATCCAATTCATACCTTCACTCAAATCTACACATCAAATCATACCTTCTACATCAAGTCAAGTCATACCTTCCACACATCAAATCATCACCTTCTACACATCAAGTCATACCTTCCACACATCAAGTCATACCTTCCACACATCAAGTCATTCCACCTTCTACACATCAAGTCATAACTTCTACACATCAATTCATACCTTACTTCAAATCATAACATCAAATCATACCTTCCACACATCAAATCATAACTTCCACACATCAAATCATACCTTCCACACATCAAATCATACCTTCTACACATCAAATCATAACTTCTACACATCAAATCATAACTTCTACACATCAAATCATAACTTCTACACATCAAATCATACCTTCCACACATCAAATCATACCTTCTACACATCATGTCATACCTTCCACACAAATCTAGCCATATGAAATAAGCAAAGTCAAGAAGACATATTGGTAATTCTTTTCTTCTTCTTTCTTTAACTTTCAACAAAACAAAAACATGGAGTTTAAAAATCAATGTGAGCACCGGTACTGTTTATGAAATTGAACCGATTTAAATTCAAGTGAACACGGTACTGTTTATGAAATTGAACCGATTTAAATTCAATGTGAGCACTGGTACTGTTTATGAAATTGAACCGATTAAAATTCAATGTGAGCACCGGTACTGTTTATGAAATTGAACCGATTTAAATTCAATGCAAATCAAATGAAAGTCAAGGAGCAGGTAACAAAAGACTTAATGAAAGCATGGGAATCCAGGACCTACATGTACTATCATGTATTAGTCTACATTGTGTTAAAGCAATTTAATCACAGATTTTGCATCATCGAGAAAAGGTTAATTATAATCTTATTATAAAACAAACAAAAAATACCTTGGGAAGGCCTTTTTTCGCTTATTTACTTTTACTTATAATATCCAATGATTACTATTTTGCTGATGCTTACAGATCTCTGGTAAGGGATTTAAAATTCCCTTTATAATATATTCTTTAGTTGCAAAATATATTGATGCAATGTTCTCATTCTCAATCAATCTTTTTTTTCCAATTTTGAAGTCCAGTTGTAGGTAATTTTCCTTTCAAAACTTTAGAAATGAAATAATTAGTTCAAAACAGAATTTCTCTCAGCATCTATCTAGATCTGTCACTTTCGCACTTTTCATTGCGCTGCGTTTCAAAACCATAATCCTGACTGACCAAAAGTCTCAGCCAACGAAGGTGTAGATCTAATCTCTATCTTCAATTTCAAAATCCTGCAAAAACGTTTGGAGAACGAGTACACTTAGTAGTAGTAAATGTACATGAAGTATATATAAAATTAAAAAAATATTAAAAAATCAGTAATTATGAGAGACAAACAGACAAGACACAGAAAAGAGATATTTGGGGGAGGTCATAGCTCTCATGGTGAGAAGATGGGTGCCGACATGTTCAATTCAATTGGTGCCCAAAGATTTTTTATCTTTATTCCTTTGTATTTGTTTATCCCATCTTTGTTCCTATAGGGCTTCAATATTATTTCATGTCATCATTCATCACTTTCGACATGCCCCTTACCTCACTATTTGTCTTTACCCATTGACTAGAGCTGGAACTTTGCCAGAATTTTGTAACATGAAAGAAGTAAAACAGCGATAATACTGGCCTGCTGTATCAGACACAAGGTTTATCAAAGAGAAAGTTTACCATAATAAATTCAACGAAGTGATTATTTGGGCCGTGTGGCCCAAATAGCCTCACCAGCTGTTTGGGCGAGTCGATATTTCAGCCAATGAGAGTGAGAGAGCTAGCTGCTTAATTTGTGATAACCCCACGTTCAAAATGGCCATGTCGTAGTACGAAGAGGTTCTCGTTGACACAATATATACATTTTCAAACGACATTTTGTCATAGAAAGTTTAATTGCTGGGAAGATTATCAGACAACATTGAAATTTACAGCAGGGTTACGGATGTGGTTAGGGTGGGGGGGGGGGGGAGATAGCGATAAAAATTGTGACATCTAAATGTTGTCAGCCTTACGTGGCCCAAAAAGCTAGTGTGTTTATTTGGACCCAGTGAGTTGCGAAATGGGTCACCAGTGTTAGCATTATAGATTGTGATATATCTAAATGTTGTCAGTTTTACATGGGGCAGGTAGCTACAAGGCCCAAATATTTCTCTAAATTTAATGCTGACTGCATATCAACGCATAGAACATAGAGTATACAGCACAATAAGTTTAATACTGAACGCAATGGAACACAGAAAAATAAACCACAACATTCTGAGCCTATGGTAAAGCAGAGAACATATAATCACCATTATTTTAAGTCAGATAAGGGCACTGTTTGATTGGAAATTACCTCATCCACCATATGTGGTATTCTCACGGTCAGAAAAATAATTTACATAAAATCTTAGCAAAAACAAATTCACAGAAAGCTTCATCCTTCAGTATCTCATAATGGCATTTGTCAAAGGCAGTTGTGGTCAAAGCATGTTCACTTTTCATGTAACGAAACATTGTTACAAGCATCTTTAGAGCCTTTGGTTATTTATTATAGAATTAGATCTTACATTTACATGAGATTCATTAATTTTATAGAAAGAACAATCTGTGGATGGATGGAGACAGACAGTAGTATAAGGACTTTATCGCTGCCCTGTACATCAAGAAGTCGAAACAGGCTGTCAGAAGAAGGCGAATAACTCTTGATGGAAAACACTACATGCCCGATCCTTACGCGATTTTACTGATCTTGGTCATTCTTTGTGTTTGATGTGCCACTCTTGGCTCCTAAAACAATCTGAGAAATCCAGTCCAGATATGGAGGGTTGCCGTTATCAATCTGGTCAAAAGAAAAGGCAAATAAAAATGAAAAAATCATTAATCAGTCGAATGATTGACTGATCAACTTTCTACTTCATCAATTGTCATATTTTTATTTTATACAGAGAAAATTGTTTGTTTGTTTCATTTGAAAATTACCTCATTTACCATACATTATAATATGTTCTGTGATCTCAGGATAAATTGAGAGGAAGCAGAAAAATGAAAAATCAGTTGCAGAGGAGGAAGGAAAGAAGTGAGACATACCAGCATCGCCCGCCAATCAGCAATGATGGAAAGAGAAAGGTTTGATTCAAAATGATGTTCAAGGAATGTTGAAACTTCTTAAATTTAAATATTGCTCTTCAATACATCCATATATATGCCATCTACAATTCTTCCTCGATCACTTCAATGCACCTATATGCGCCCTCTAACAATTCTTCCCCATCACCTCAATGCACCTATATGTGCCCTCTAACAATTCTTCCCTATCACTTCGATGCACCCAAATGTGGCCTTTAACACTAACAATTCTTCCCCATCACTTCGATGCACCTATATGCGCACACTAACAATTCTTCCCCATCACTTTGATGCAATTCTTCCCCATCACTTTGATGCACCTATATGCGCACACTA
Source organism: Doris montereyensis (assembly GCA_037039925.1). Classification (NCBI taxonomy): domain Eukaryota; kingdom Metazoa; phylum Mollusca; class Gastropoda; order Nudibranchia; family Dorididae; genus Doris; species Doris montereyensis. The sequence goes on along the minus strand of JAXRKP010000346.1, from coordinate 1,288 downwards.
ACAATTCTTCCCCATCACTTTGATGCACCTAAATGTGGCTTCTAACAATTCTTCCCCATCACTTCGATGCACCTATATCGCACACTAACAATTCTTCCCCATCACTTTGATGCACCTAAATGTGGCTTCTAACAATTCTTCCCCATCACTTTGATGCACCTAAATGTGGCTTCTAACAATTCTTCCACCTATCCACACTAACAATTCTTCCCTATCACTTCGATGCACCTATACACACCCACTAACTATTCTTCCCCATCACTTTGATGCACCCAAATGTGGCTTCTAACAATTCTTCCCCATCACTTCAATGCACTCAAATGTGGCCGCTAACAATTCTTCCCATCACTTCAATGCACCCAAATGCGCCTTCTAACAATTCTTCCCCATCACTTGATGCACCTATATGCGACCTCTAACAATTCTTCCCCATCATTTTATTGTACCCAAATGTGGCCTCTAACAATTCTTCCCCATCTCTTCGATGCACCTATATGCACCCTCTAACTCTAACAATTCTTACCCATCATTTTATTGCACCCAAATGTGGCCTCTAACATGTCTTCCCCATCACTTCGATGCACCTATATGCACCCTCTAACAATTCTTCCCCAGCACTTCAATGCACCCAAATGTGCCTTCTAAAATTCCTCCCCATCTCTTCGATGCATTCAAATGTGGCCTCTAGCAATTCTTCCTCATCTCTTCGATGCACCTGAATATGACCTCAAACAATTCTTCCCCATCACTGTAATGCACCAAAATGGGGCCGACCTGATAATGAAATGTAAAACCTAACATATCTCGTCATAGTTATAATCAAAATCCAGGCTCAATCCCACCCAGTGATGACAGCGACAAGTCTCCTCACCTTTGCTGAAATAACCTCAGCACAGTCGTATGGATGGTTCGTCCTGGAAGACACAGTATAAACACGACAAAAATTTAACCGAATATCAAATAAAAACAATTGGTCACAATATTCCCCTTTGTCTTTGCAACAAAATTTTCTAAACTAAAATATAATCAATATTGATAATAATGCCATTCACCTTGAATAAATTTGCATATAATTCAAAAAAGCTGCCCCCCCCCCCATTCCCTTTTAAAGCATAAAAATGTCCACAAATCTACATGCTAACAGAGGAAAAGATTTGGCAGACCTATGGCTAAGCCTTACTGAACACAAATTTGAAATTGAAATTGGCTCATCTAATAGCATCTGAACATCCAGTGTTAAAGAATAATCCTGGAAGCATGCATTCACGCTCTTCCTGACGTTGTGTTG
>JAXRKP010003459.1:2500-11934 GCA_037039925.1 Doris montereyensis | reverse complement strand
AAATGACTGTCGTGACCATAACTATTGTAAGTCATAGTTTCAATAAATGACAGTTGTGGCAATGGCTGCTACAAGTCATGGTTTCAATAAATGACAGTCGTGACCATAGCTATTGTAAGTCATGGTTTCAATAAATGACAGTCGTGGACCATAGCTATTGTAAGTCATGGTTTCAATAAATGACAGTCGTGACCATAGCTATTGTAAGTCATGGTTTCAATAAATGACAGTCGTGGCCATAGCTATTGTAAGTCATGGTTTCAATAAATGACAGTTGTGGCAATGGCTGCTATAAGTCATGGCTTTCAATAAATGACAGTCGTGACCATAACTATTGTAAGTCATGGTTTCAATAAATGACAGTTGTGGCAATGGCTATTGTAAGTCATGGTTTCAATAAATGACAGTCGTGACCATAGCTATTGTAAGTCACTGGTTTTCAATAAATGACTGTCGTGACCATAACTATTGTAAGTCATAGTTTCAATAAATGACAGTTGTGGCAATGGCTGCTATAAGTCATGGTTTCAATAAATGACAGTCCTGGCCATAGCTACTGTAAGTCATGGTTTCAATAAATGACAGTTGTGGCAATGGCTGCTATAAGTCATGGTTTCAATAAATGACAGTTGGGGCAACGGCTGCTATAAGTCATGGTTTCTATAAATGACAGTTGTGGCAATGGCTGCTACAAGTCATGGTTTCAATAAATGACAGTCGTGACCATAGCTATTGTAAGTCATGGTTTCAATAAATGACAGTCGTGACCATAGCTATTGTAAGTCATGGTTTCAATAAATGACAGTCGTGACCATAGCTATTGTAAGTCATGGTTTCAATAAATGACAGTCGTGGCCATAGCTATTGTAAGTCATGGTTTCAATAAATGACAGTTGGGGCAATGGCTGCTATAAGTCATGGTTTCAATAAATGACAGTCGTGACCATAACTATTGTAAGTCATGGTTTCAATAAATGACAGTTGTGGCAATGGCTATTGTAAGTCATGGTTTCAATAAATGACAGTCGTGACCATAGCTATTGTAAGTCATGGTTTCAATAAATGACAGTCGGGACCATAGCTATTGTAAGTCGTGGTTTCAATAAATGACAGTCGTGACCATAGCTATTGTAAGTCATGGTTTCAATAAATGACAATGTGGCAATGGCTGCTATAAGTCATGGTTTCAATAAATGACAGTTGTGGCAATGGCTGCTATAAGTCATGGTTTCAATAAATGACAATGTGGCAATGGCTGCTATAAGTCATGGTGTCAATAAATGACAGTTGTGGCAATGGCTATTGTAAGTCATGGTTTCAATAAATGACAGTTGTGGCAATGGCTATTGTAAGTCATGGTTTCAATAAATGACAGTTGTGGCAATGGCTATTATAAGTCGTGGTTTCAATAAATGACAGTTGTGGCAATGGCGGCTATAAGTCATGGTTTCAATAAATGACAGTTGTGGCAATGGCTGTTGTAAGTCATGGTTTCAATAAATGACAGTTGTGGCAATCGCTGCTATAAGTCATGGTTTCAATAAATGACAGTTGTGGCAATGGCTGCTATAAGTCATGGTTTCAATAAATGACAGTTGTGGCAATGGCTGTTGTAAGTCATGGTTTCAATAAATGACAGTTGTGGCAATGGCTGCTATAAGTCATGGTTTCAATAAATGACAGTTGTGGCAATGGCTGCTATAAGTCATGGTTTCAATAAATGACAGTTGTGGCAATGGCTGGTATAAGTCATGGTTTCAATAAATGACAGTTGTGGCAATGGCTGCTATAAGTCATGGTTTCAATAAATGACAGTTGGGGCAATTGCTGCTATAAGTCATGGTTTCAATAAATGACAGTTGTGGCAATGGCTGCTACAAGTCATGGTTTCAATAAATGACAGTCGTGGCCGTAGCTATTGTAAGTCATGGTTACAATAAATGACAGTTGTGGCAATGGCTGATATAAGTCATGGTTTCAATAAATGACAGTTGTGGCAATGGCTGCTATAAGTCATGGTTTCAATAAATGACAGTTGTGGCAATGGCTGCTATAAGTCATGGTTTCAATAAATGACAGTTGTGGCAATGGCTGCTATAAGTCATGGTTTCAATAAATGACAGTCGTGGCCATAGCTATTGTAAGTCATGGTTTCAATAAATGTCAGTTGTGGCAATGGCTGCTATAAGTGATGGTTTCAATAACTGACAGTCGTGGCAATGGCTGCTATAAGTCATGGTTTCAATAAATGACAGTCCTGGCAATGGCTGCTACAAGTCATGGATTCAATAAATGACAGTCCTGGCAATGGCTGCTATAAGTCATGGTTTCAATAGATGACAGTCCTGGCAATGGCTATTGTAAGTCATGGTTTCAATAAATGACAGTTGTGGCAATGGCTGCTATAAGTCATGGTTTCAATAAATGACAGTTGTGGCAATGGCTGATTTAAGTCATGGTTTCAATAAATGACAGCCCGGGCAATGGCAATTGTAAGTCATGGTTTCAATAAATGACAGTTGTGGCAATGGCTGTTATAAGTCATGGTGTCAATAAATGACAGTCGTGACCATAGCTATTGTAAGTCATGGTTTCAATAAATGACAGTTGTGGCAATGGCTGCTATAAGTCACGATTTCATTAAATTACAGTCGTGGCAATGTCTGCTATAAGTCATGGTTTCAATAAATGACAGTTGTGGCAATGGCTGCTATAATGTCGCGGTTTTCATTAAATGACAGTCGTGGCAATGGCTGCTAATAAGTCATGGTTTCAATAAATGACAGTTGTGGCAATGGCTGCTATAAGTCATGGTTTCAATAAATGACAGCCCTGGCAATGGCTGATGTAAGTCATGGTTTCAATAAATGACAGTCGTGGCAATGGCTGCTATAAGTCATGGTTTCAATAAATGACAGCCCTGGCAATGGCTGATGTAAGTCATGGTTTCAATAAATGACAGTCGTGGCAATGGCTGCTACAAGTCATGGTTTCAATAAATGACAGCCCTGGCAATGGCTGATGTAAGTCATGGTTTCAATAAATGACAGCCCTGGCAATGGCTGATGTAAGTCATGGTTTCAATAAATGACAGCCCTGGCAATGGCTGATGTAAGTCATGGTTTCAATAAATGACAGCCCTGGCAATGGTTGATGTAAGTCATGGTTTCAATAAATGACAGTCGTGGCAATGGCTGATGTAAGTCATGGTTTCAATAAATGACAGCCCTGGCAATGGCTGCTATAAGTCATGGTTTCAATAAATGACAGTCGTGGCAATGGCTGATGTCATGGTTTCCAATAAATGACAGTCGTGGCAATGGCTGATGTGTCGGGTGGTTTCAATAAATGACAGCCCTGGTAATGGCTGATGTAAGTCATTGTTTTACTGTGTACCTTGTGGCACATTGAACTAACATTAGTATGGATATTTCCAATATCTATATGTCGTATATCACCACTGCTGTATTTACAAACACATAATAATGATACATGTGCGTGTCTATCCCATCCATAGTTTTTGCATGCCGTTACTTGAAGAAATATAAATATAGCGAACTGTTCTTGTCTGATCGCCGTCACCAGGACCCACCGTAGCCACCACCTCCATATTTGGCATGTAGATTTCCAATAGCCCGCTTTGGGTTCTAGCGAATAAACTCTTTGGTTATAATATCAGTATTTTAATAGAGTGGGAAAAGATGGTCTTACCTGAGATCCACCAAACATTTATGGATACTAGATTTAATTCTCAATTTCCGGTCGTTACAATAAATGCCCATAACTTCAGTATCGAGTGTTTTATACTATTCTAAAAATCGTAATTGATATCACCTGTACCCGATAAAGTGATTTCTGAGTTAACCACAGTCAAAGTTCAAGAGACTCAGCTTGATAATTAGGAGAAATCATAAACCGACATTATTTACAGGCATGTTTTCTTTATTTATTTCTTTATTTTTTTCTTTCTGTGTTTTTTCTTCCTTCTTTCTTTATTTTTTTTCTTTCTGTCTTTTTTCTTCTTTTTATCATCTTCCATTATACCTTCCAGTGATCTTTCTCCAGGCTGCCCTGTCCTGACATTTTCTGTTTCCTTCCAAAAAAGTTAAACTTTTTTTCTTTAATGCCGCTTTTATCTTCTTCCCATTTTTTCGGGGTCTGCCTTTTGGTCTTTTACCTTGCGTTTTAGCAATGTATACTGATTTAGCTATTCTATTGCCATTCATTCTGTTTACATGCCCAAGCCATCTCAGTTGACTTATTTCAATCTTAGTTTTTATGCCAACTGCTTTGGTTTGATCTCTTATTGTTGTGTTTCTGATTTGTCTCTTTTAGTTTTCCCTCCTACTGTCTCTACGGCATTCTTGTCTAGCTATATTGACAATAATAGAGTATAAACATTGACAACTGTTTCACACTCTACACAATAATGGTGTTATATTTCATAAATAACGCATGTGTGCATTGTTATAGGTATAACATAAATTTATATCATCAATATCTGTCGTATATCACAACTGTTACATGCCCCATTTTGGATGTTGTTGTTGTTGTTGATGTTGCTTTGTTTTATTCTTGTTGTTGTTGTTTTTTAGTTGTTGTTATTGTTGTTGTTGTTGTTTGTTATTGTTGTTGTTGTTGTTGTTTGTTGTTCGTGTTGCCATTGGTCTCTCTTTGGATTTATTGTCTAGGGTGAGTGAAGGGTTTACCGTACCATGCGAACTAAACATCCAAGAAAGTTTTTTGTTTGCTTGTTTCTTTAAAATTTTCCCCCATCCACGAAAAGAAAATCTCCAAATGTGTCTTCCCAGGGATCGACTTCGCACTATAGCAAACTGTTAGGTGACATGATGGTTACCATAGCAATGAACACACTCTGTCAAGGATACTCACACCTGGTGACGTCACTAATGACGCAGTATTCTCGGTTCCGCTGACCCAGACGCAGAGACGGCCATAATCGTGTGAATCTTTCATGGCTTACACAACCAGGCGGTTCACTGACCCTGCCATAATATACATATCGGGTCTTCATGTCTTTACCCATGCCCATCATAAGTAGCGATCGCAGCCTTCAGACTAAAATTTGATTCTTGTAATTTTGCCTAGCAGTACACTTCATACAGCTTGATATACGGACCGTTTAATGTTGCCTAGCAGTACACTTCATTCAGCTTGATATAAGACCGTTTAATAAGCTGTCTAGCAGTACATTTCATACAGCTTGATATAGCGGACCGTTTAATGTTGCCTAGCAGTACACTTCATACAGCTTGATATAAGGGACGTTTAATGTTGCCTAGCAGTACACTTCATACAGCTTGATATAAGGGACGTTTAATGTTGCCTAGCAGTACACTTCATACAGCTTGATATAAGGACCGTTTAATGTTGCCTAGCAGTACACTTCATACAGCTTGATATAAGGACCGTTTAATGTTGCCTAGCAGTACACTTCATTCAGCTTTCATAAGGGACGTTTAATGTTGCCTAGCAGTACACTTCATACAGCTTGATATAAGGGACGTTTAATGCTGCCTAGCAGTACACTTCATTCAGCTGATATAAGGACCGTTTAATGTTGCCTAGCAGTACACTTCATACAGCTTGATATAAGGGACGTTTAATGTTGCCTAGCAGTACACTTCATACAGCTTGATATAAGGACTGTTTAATGATGCCCAAAAATATGAACACCAAGTTATCCATTCATTTTTTCCGATATTTTGTTTGTCTTTATTTGTTTGTTTCGTTACATAGTATATTATATCCTCTCTCTCCAGCGGTAATCGCGCAGTGTTCAGCAACATATACACACACACATCACGTACACATATACACACACACACATCACGTACACATATACACACACACACACATCACGTACACATATACACACACACAACACATATACACACACACACATCACGTACACATATACACACACATCACGTACACATACACATATACACATCACGTACACATATACACACACATCACGTACACATACACACACACACACACATATACACACACACACACATCACGTACACATATACACACACATCACGTACACATACACACACACACACACACATCACGTACACATATACACACACATCACGTACACATATACACACATCATGCACACATACACACACACACACATCATACACACACACATCACGTACACACACACATACATTATAAACAATAAATACATCAAGCCCACACACACATATCACACACACACATCACGTACACACACAAACACACGCACACACATAACGTACACATATACACACACACATCACGTACACATACACACACACACACATAAACAATAAGCCCATTCATACACACACACATCACATATACACACACATACACTTATAAACACACAAATATCACGTACACACACACACACACATCACGTACACACACACACACATATACACAACATATATACACGCAGTCATTCACACACATACACGTACACATACACACACACAGATCACATACATCACCACATCACACACACTTATTCAAGCCCACACACACACACACATCACGTACACACACACACACACACATATTCACACACATACACACACATATCACCACATACACACACACACACATACACATACAATATACACACACACACACATACATAACGTACACACACATACACACATACATCACGTACACACACAAACATACATCACGTACACACACACACATATCAAAAACACACATACACACACATCAACTGCACACATTTACACAAATACATCACGTACACATATACACACACACACATACATCACATACACAGATACACACACATACATCACAAACACACACACACACATCAAGTACACAACGTTCCAACACACTGACACATACACACACATACATATCACAAACACATATATACACACACATCACACACACACACACACATGACGAAGATAGTACAATTAGACAACTGGTGAAGTCACACACACATTTAAACTTTGACACAATCGGACACACAGACAAGATCACGTACACACTGCCTACATCATGTACCATTTGTACATACATCACGTACCATACACGTTTGTACCACAATTTGTACCATCCGTTTGTACCACCATTTGTACCACCATTTGTACCACCCGTTTGTACCATCGTTTGTCACACACATACACACATACCACCATTTGTACCATACATCATTTGTACCACCATTTGTACACACCGTTTTGTACACACACATCACGTACCATACACACACACCACCGTTTTATTTCACACACACATAATACAATACAGATGAAAATATCACGTACACATTGGCACTATAATAGTTGTAGACACAAAGAAGACACATTACGTAGACATATACAATATTATTATTATCATTATTATTACATTATTATTATTATTACATTATACATTATTATTATTATTATATTACACACACATTACATTATTTTTATTATATACATACACTTACCTACAAGTATATATTATTACACACACCTATTATTATCATTATTATTATTATTATTATTATTATTATTACCTATTAATATACACATTATTATTACACATACATTACTATATTATTACACACACCTACAAGTATATTATTACATTACACACACATTATTGTTATTATTATTATTACACATATTATTACGTATATTATATTATTACACACACACACCTATAATATACAAACACTATGCAAGTCATTAGTTTTGCACACACACTACCACAAAATACACACACACACACACCACGTATACATATGTACCACACTACACACACACCACAAGTATACACACACACCCCCATACTATACACATACACACACCACAAGTATACAATACACACACACAAGTATACACCCGGAAACTATACACACACACACGCTACAAGTATATTACACACACACCTACAAGTATATACATAACCTACAAGTTGCGCACACTACGTTACATATACACACACACCTACCAGCTTGCATATACACACACACACCTACAAGCATATACACACACACAATTAATGTATATACATGATTTGATTACCTACAAGTATAATATTCACACACACACCTACAAGTATATACACACACCACACACCATGTATAAGTATATACACACATACACACCACGTATACATATACACATCACATTTTACACAAGTATGGTGATACACACACTACCACCCTCACACCACACCTACAAGTATATATTACACATACACACACCACAAGTAAAACACACATGATACACACAAGTACATCACCACCCTACATTTATACACACACAAACACACCTACGTATACGTATACACACATACACACCTACAAGTATATACACACATCACACACGTACAAGTATGATATCACTACACACCTACACCACGTATACATTACACACACACAAGTATACATATACACACATACACACCTACAAGCATTTACACACACTCACCTACAAGTATATACACACACACACTCACCTATGGCAGTATAAAAACCACACACACGAATAGCATATACACACACAGGTGAATTATACATGTTCCACACATACACACACCATGCAAACATATACACACATACACACCTATACAGCTATATACACAGCACACACACCACATATACATATAACACATTGCAGTCTACATATACACACACATACACCAATGGGAGGACATATACACACACCTACGTATACATATACACACATACACACACCACAAGTATATACACACATACACACCTACAAGTATATACACACATACACACACCACGTATATATACACACACACACCAAGTACATATACACACAAACAAACACACCATGTATACATACTACACACACACACACCACCTACAAGTATATACACACACACAAACACACCACGTATACATGTATATACACACACACACACCACGTATACATATACACACACACACACCACGTATACATATACACACACACACACACACCATGTATACATATACACACACACACACCACGCATAGAGAGAGACACACACACACACCACGTATACATATACAGACAATATACACAGACAGCACCACGTATAGAAACAGAAGAAAGAGACAGACAGACAGAGACAGATAGACAGATGAACGAGACTGACAGACAGACAGTTAGGCAGGTGAACAAATCAAGTCGACAGCAACACATGAAGATTGAAAAAAAATGGCCGTTAAAGACAGATCGACAGACCGACGGACCGACAGATAGACGAAGACTGAGAATCGAAGTGAATGGGCTAGAGTGAAGGACAAGAACGGAAATCACAGATTGAAAACATCGATACAAACCAAAGGCGAAATCTCGACACGGCCATGAAACTACTTACTTTTTGTTTTTTTATTTTTTTTATTTTTTTATATTGTT
>JAXRKP010003458.1:0-11943 GCA_037039925.1 Doris montereyensis | reverse complement strand
GGCTCACACACAGACACACACACACAGCGCGCTCTGTGCGCAGCTCACGCTCAAGACCTACGCCCTGCGGTCCACACGTACATCCATTAATTGTAAGACATTTGTGGGGGTGTGGGTGGGGTGGGGGGGATGCAATCCATATAACCCCAAACTCAACGAAGAAACACACATATGCATATTATGTTGACATAAGAAGGGAACATGTTTAGATGCGTTGAGATTCCTTGAATCTACTATTCCATAATATTATGAAATGTCAAGCCGAACCGTGCGATGACCTTCATGGCTGTGGTTACTGAGAGTAAGATAGAAACCGAGGCGGCGCACATTTCGCCCCCAAGTAGACCTTGGGCGTATGTCTAATGCCATTGATTTCTGTTGATGCAGTGTTATTTTAATTACAATATCTATAAATAAAACACTGGTGTTGATCAAGAATAGATGACAGTGTCACACTGACGTTTCCTGTAATTTATCCTTCACTTTCCATAGCCCATTATTAATGAGCTGTCATAATTGGTTGTGCGAGTAAACTGAAAGAAAGATGGCGTTTGAAAGGATGGCGAAATATAGCAGAATGCATGCCTCTGTCTGTCTGTCCGTGTGCTGCCTGTTTGTCTGTCTGTCTGTTTCACATGTCTTTCGTCTTCCTATAAAGCAGTTTGAAGGTTATTAAACCTGCAGGGCAAACCACTTGTCCATTTAACTTCCTAAGAAAAGAAAAAAAGAGAGCAAACAAACGAAAATTGATTCCTCTACCCATATATCCCTACTTGTTTGTCTGTCTGTGTCTGTTTTCTGTGTGGATGGTAGTGGGGTTCTAGGTTTGTCCTACCTAAGTCCTGTCATTCTTAAACATTTGTTGACTATCCTGTTTCTCCCTCTGAAGCTGCCCTGAGGTCCTCACATAGATGTTAGGGCGAAAGTAATAAAAAAAGTAAAGTTCCTTCAAGGCCCTTAAGGCCTACAGAGCCGGAGCTTATCCCGGTTTCTATAGCGTGAAGCGGAACAGGTGACGATAGTCACCTCCTGGCCAGGACGTATCTGAAGCAGGTTTTTACTCCCAAGCTAGTGCTTGTACCCATTTGCACCTGGGTAGAGTGGGAAAATGCGTGTTACCGTGTCTTTCCCAAGGAACACATACGTCGGACTTGGCTTTGCTAGGATTCGGACTCGAGGACCTCATGATCCCCAGTTCGACAGCCTAGCCGTTCAGCCACCGACGCCACAGGGCGAAAGTGAATGGGATAAATTACAATGAATCAATCAGTCTGCCTTTGCTGTTATCTTTGTCTGGGGGGTTTTTCTCTCCCTCTTTTCACCACCACCACCCCCCCCCCCCCCCCCCCCCCTCGTCTGTCTGTCGCGCTAAAAATTGAGGAATGGTTGGTGGGCGCTGATGGTGGGTCCTACTTCTCTTTCAGTTTTGGTATCTATGAAGTGTTTTTTTCCCCTACATATTCTCATACGATACATTCTGAATCCTTTCAATTGTTGTGTTACCGGTCTTACAGAGCAGGCTTTATGACATCCAAACGCATTCTTTGGGTGGAAAGAAAAAATAGACAATAAGAGAAAGCCTATGCCACATATTAGATATACAGTTCTAGGTTTTAGTTCAAACCTTATGAGTCATGTCTATTATGATCTGTAGATTGTCAAAAAGGATTGTCTCAGGTTGATCCAATTGTTTTGTTTTGGGTTGGGTTTTTTTGTCCTTACTTCTTTGTATCTATATTATAGTCAAGTTTGCTTCAATTTGTGCCCCACACATGTTATGATATTGAAGTTATTTCAGCTGTACTTGTTCTTCCAAAAGTTGCCTTCGGAAGATGGGCTCAAGCATTTGAACAATATGTTTACTTCTTTCACCAGCCCCAGAACATTCTACTTACCGAACCTTTCCCTCAAGGAGACATCAAGATTTGTGATCTAGGCTTTGCATGTCTTACTAATACTGGCGAAGACATAAGGGATATCATTGGAACACCTGATTATGTTGGTAGGTTGTCATCTTATTTATTACTTTTTTTTTCCTGGTTGATAGTGGCAGAGTGATAATGACAGCAGCTACTTCAGTTTCATAGTGTGAGAAATCATGTGATTAGAATTGTAAATGATGTATTTGACTTACGTGTTTAACCTCGAGTGAATTTTTGTCCAAAGAAGAGCACCCACAGTACAGTCACGTCTTGATGGTCGAAACTCCTCCGTTTCAGACAATTTGTCTGGATTATCAAATTGCCGATGAAAGTGACACATTGTCACTCAACAAATTGACTCAGAACTTATAGAAATGAAGGCGTATTGGGCACTAGGATGCTGTTCATCACTGGCCAGAACTCTCTTTCTCTCTCTCTCCTCTCTCTCTCTCTCTCTCTCTCTCTCTCTCTCTCTCTCTCTCTCTCTCTCTCTCTCTCTCTCTCTCTTTCTCTCTCTCTCTCTCTCTCCCTCTCTCTCTCTCTCTCTCTCTCTCTCTCTCTCTCTCTCTCTCTCTCTCTCTCTCTCTCTCTCCCCCCCTCTGTCTGTCTGTCTGTCTCTCTCCCTCTGTCTGTCTGTCTCTATCTCTCTCTCTCCTCTCTCTCTCTCTCTCTCTCTCTCTCTCTCTCTCTCTCTCTCTCTCTCTCTCTCTCTCTCTCTCTCTCTCTCTCTCTCTCTCTCTCTCTCTCTTCTCTCTCTCTCTCTCTCTCTCTCTCTCTCTCTCTCTCTCTCTCTCTCTATCTCTCTCTCTCTCTCTCTCTCTCTCTCTCTCTCTCTCTCTCTCTCTCTCTCTCTCTCTCTCTCTCTCTCTCTCTCCTCTCCCTCTGTCTGTCTCTCTCTCTCTCTCTGTCTGTCTGTCTGTCTCTCTCTCTCTCTCTCTCTCTCTCTCTCTCTCTCTCTCTCCTCTCTCTCTCTCTCCTCCTCTCTCTCCTCTCTCTCTCTCTCTCTCTCTCCCTCCCTCCCTCCCTCCCTCCCTCTCCCTCCCTCTCCGTCAATCTTTCTCCCTCTCTTTGCTCTCTCAGTCTTTGACTTGTGCCTTAGGTTTCTCATTTAGACGCAATTTACACCACACCAAAAGAACAAGAAGAACAAGAACAAGAGAGACAGTCAGATAGAGACAGAGAAATGGCTGAAGGGGTGTTAGGAAAGTTGAATTATGTGGCTTTGGTGCTGGCTAGACTATATCGAACAGTTCAGTGTTCGGTTTATTGAAGCATAAACTCTCTACATTGTTGTTATTTGTTCCAAAATTAGGTATTCAGATCCGGAATTCAGAATTTCCGGATTATCGAGTACAAATAAAGTAAGAAAAAATCCGCCCCCAGCCCATTTGTTCAGATTATTGAGCCATCCGGATTATCGATATCAAGACGTGATTCTAATGTTTAAAAGGGAGACACCTGTCTTTTTAGACCATACAAATGGATCCGTTGTGTAACAGCATGAAGCATGTCTATCATGTTAATTAAAGGCTAGATTGAATTTACTTTAAACCTGTCTATAAAAGATTAAAGCCTCTATATCTATAACTAAAACCAGGATGGGCAAATAATAAATGTGGCTCTTGAGATTTGTATACTGATGGAAGGGGCGGAATGTGTGTGTTTATGCTTATTCTTATTCATCTTTTCCTTAGTAGGGTGAATGTGAACGAGAGAGGATATTGTTAACGGCATGTCCCTGCATTCAGTTTCAAGAGACTTGCAACGCAGTACCTTCAATAATTGCTTCATCATATTGTTGCTTTTCTAGTGTTTAGGGCATTGCAGTCAACTTGCCTTCCATTTTACTGGTAGAAATAAAGAAAACACATTTGTGAGATTAATGCTTTTCTTAATGCTATAGATACAGTGTATTCATTGTGAGCATTATTTTTGTTTATTGCACAGCTCCCGAGGTATTGGATTATGAGCCTCTCAATATACAGACTGATATGTGGTATGTTAAATGGCTTTCTGTTTGTCCTTGTACCTTTTGCAATTAATTTATTGAAAATGTACTCACAATGCAAACAAGATTGACTTGATCATTGACTACACCATTTTCATATGATGTAGATATAGGGGGAGGGGAAATAAGTATCTCTAAATCCTTTTACAGTAATTAAATAAAAGAGTGTGTACCATTTAGTGCTACCACTTCTGCATCAGAGTTGTAAGTAAAGTTCATTCAAGACTCTATGGCCCATAGAGCTGGAGCTTATCCTGGTTGCTTTACCATGAAGCGGATTAGGCGATAATAATCACCGGACAAGACTGCTAGCCTGTTGCTAGTTTTTACTATCAAGCTGTGCTGGCACCCATTTGCATCTGGGTCAGTGGAGGGGCGGGGGTGGGGGTGTTAAATGTCTTTCCCAAGGAACACAATGTCGGACCTAGCATTGCTAGGATTTGAACCCTGGTTTTCATGATCCCAAGTCCAGCAGCATAACCAGTGCTGACATCAAAATTGTACTTGGAAAAAAAAGATTTTATAACAGTTATTCAGAGCATCTCTTTGCTGTTCTAACTTTCAAGCACGAGCTGTATGCATGCTGTAAACTTAACAGTTGAGAGGATAACAATCTATTTCTTTTCCAATGAAGAAGGGTGATGAGGCAGAAGATACCCTTCTCTTACTGAGCTTGTCATCAATGCCAACTCCTAGAGTATCTGAATGTGTCTTTATACGTTACCTGTGATATAAGGCAGTTTTGCATGAACTAAGGACATGTTCAACATTTTTTTCCTTCAGCATTTTATGATAGACAAGTTGTATTATTTGTCCGTCCCCCGTTTTGAATTTGAGGGCAAAGGATTCAAACATTGTACGCAGCCTATCTTTCCCTACCCTAAATTGTGCTACGACAGATTTTAAAAGTAGCGGGGGTTTTTGCCTGCTGCTGATAGAATACCACATTTGAAAGACAGGATGGTAAACCAAACCACTTCCTCAAATATCTGTTCATCTTGGCTTCAAAACAGCACAAAAAAACAACCTAAAGCCAAATTAATAGATTAAAAGATCATGATGCTAGAGTGACGATACTTGTTAAAATCTTGTTATCTTTTCGTTGTGTACCATTGTGTACATGATCTGTTTTTATGTACTTAAAAAAACCTAGAGAGAAAAGGTTTAAAGGGTATTCAAGATATTTTAATAGTCACCCTCAATTTTGTGAATCAACCGTTTTTTTGTCAATATTTCCTCACAGGAGCCTTGGTGTTTTGACCTATGTAATGCTGACAACATGTTCCCCTTTTGTGGGAGACAATCAGAATGAGACCTTCTGCAACATCACACAAGTTAAATTAGACTTTCCTGATGAGCTTTTTGGACATATTAATGTCTTAGCTCAAGATTTCATTTCTAAACTTTTAGTGAAGAGTCCAAGGTGATTATTTTCTATTTAACGTTTTTGTGTGTACAGTAATTTCCGCCAAAAGACACAGTCCGTAGATGTCAAAAGATAAATCATGCATTTTGGCGAGGTGTATTTTGACGTAGTCTGGCAGATGATCAGTGACGCCTGTCTGCGAGCGAGTCAGGGAGGGAAGGGGCCGGTAATGGTGACCACATGTGGTAGACAGGATAAATTGCAATACAAACACAGATCTGTCTGATTAAAAACTACCATTTCTTTCTTTTTCTTTTCTTTTATCAGTTCCCATTCTATCTTTCAGTGTATGGATTCAGATGCCCGAGATGATCTTTCCAGATGCCTTGTCCTGGCATTTTCTGTTTCCTTCCAAAAAGCAATTTCTATGCTTCAATGCCTTTTTTATATCTTTTTCCCACTTTCTCCGAGGTCTGTCTTTTGGTCTTTTACCTTAGGCATTAGCACTGTGTACTGATTTAGCTATTCTATTGTCATTCATTCTGTTTACATGCCCAAACCATCTCAATTGATTCATTTCTATCTTAGTTTTTATACCATCTGCTATGGTTTGATTTCTTATTGTTGTGTTTCTGATTTTGTCTCTTTTCGTTTTCCTTACTACTCTTCTTAGATATTTACTTTCAGCTGCTTGTACTCTACTGTATTCTCTACTGTCTACGGTCCAGGTTTCGCTGCCATAGAGAGAAGGACAATAAACTGTATTGTATACTGCCATTTTGGTTTTTGTTGACAATTCTTGCTTACCTACAAATGCCTTTCCTAGATGGTGATATATTGCACTTGCCTTTTGGATTCTCTGGCTGGTTTCTTCTCTTAATTTTCCCTCAGAGTTAATCATTACTCCTAAGTAATTGTAGCTTTGAACTTGTTCTAAATTCTCTCTGCCCAATTTAAGATTTTGTGTTTTAGCTTCCTTAGTTACTAGCATTGTTTTGGTTTTCCTTGCATTTACGCTCATTCCTCTTTTAATTAGTTCATTGTTCATAATGTTGATATTTAACTGAAGGTCACTTTCTGATTTTCCAAACAGAACTAAATCATCGGCAAATGAAAGCATTGATACATTTACTGGTTTGAGCTTCCACATACCTACATTCATTTTCTTCAGAGACTAAGGATACAACCCTGTCTTACTCCTATATCTACGTCAAATTCTGCAGATATGTTTCCAGTTACTCTCACTGCACATGTTGGTTTATTGTAAAAACTTTTAATAGCTTCTATTAAATTTTGTTCTACATTGTGTTCTTTTAAGGAATGCCATAGTTCGTCCCTCCTCACAGTGTCAAATGCCTTTTCTCAGTCAATAAAACACAGGTACAAGTCAATGTTTCTAACAAGGAATTTTTCTATTATTTGTCTAATTGTAAATATGTGGTCTTGTACACTTCTTCCTGGTCTAAATCCACTCTGATGCTCTTCAATCTGATACTCTACTCTTTTCCTTAATCTCATTTCCAGTATCCTGGCATACATTCTTCCTGGTACGCTAAGTAATGATATCCCTCTATAGTTTGAGTATTCCATAGTTGATCCTTTCTTATGTATTGGAACTACCGTTCCCTTTTTCCAGTCGTCTGGCACCTGTTTGGACTTCCATGCTTGTTGGCATATTGCATGTAGTAGTTTGTCTGCCTCTCTCCCTTGGTTTTTAATAATTTCTGGATAAACTTGATCTGCTCCTGGGGCTTTTCCTGATTTCACTTTTCCTATAGCTGTTTGGATTTCTTCCATTGATATATCTACATCTTCAGCTATCTCCTCTGGATTACTTGTTACTCTTACTTATTGATCTTTACTCCTTGTTTCATTCGTTCTGGAGGGATTATGTAATTGGTAAAAATACTTTCCTCATGTTTCCATGATTTTGCTGTCTTCTATCATTATTTCTCTTTTGGCATTCTTAATTTGTCGTATTGGGCATGCTTTGGTCTTTCTCATGCTCTATATTGCCCCCCAGAACAGCTTTTGATTTCCTTGATAGCTTTCTTGAAGTCTTTGTCCGAACTCTTCCCGTTGTTCCTGTTTTGCTTTCTTAACTTCCTCTTTGGCGATAGTTCTTTTATTCACGTAATCTATCCTATCCTCTGGTTTCTTTGTTTGCAAGTATTTCTTCGAGGCATCCTTCTTTTCTTTGATCTTAGTCTTGACATTCTCATTCCACAATGCTGTTGTCCTTTAATTTGTTTCCTACCACAGACCTCTTTAGTACAACTGAGGAGTGTTTCTTTATACATCTGCCACATTTTTCTATTGTGCTATCATTCAGGTCCATCTGTCTTTCACTGATAAATCTTTTTATCCTAGATTGGTATACCTGTTTTACTACTGGTTTATTTAGTTCTTATATTTTGAGTTTAGTAGCTTTCTTCTCTTTCCCTTTCTGTTTGTTTTCTTCAGTCAGTAATCTCATTTTGGCAATCACTAGGTGATGATGACTAAATATTTCAGCTCTTCTGTTTACTCTTGCATCCAATGTACTGTAAAAAAGGGAGCTGCTAACTATTATGTAGTCTATTGACTTTTTACACTTGTCTTCATTTACTCTTGTATATTTGTGGATATCTTTACGAGGAAAAAAGGTGTTGGCTATTTTCATGTTATTCTTTAGTTAAAAATCTATCAGTCTCTCTCCATTTGGAGAAGTTATCGTCTCTCCTTCTTTACCTATTACTCTGCCTGATGTTTCTATTGTTAATTTACAAACCTATAGATGTCTTTTATGTTTTATACAAGTCAGATAGGCATCAGTATGACATATTTGACTGCTTTTTTAGATTGCATGTGAATTTTTTTTGTTCGTGGCGGGCATAACTCGGGGTCCGAGACCCTAAAATGATATAATCTAAAAAAAATGATTTCTCCCTTATCCATAATAAGAATTCATTGAAATTTGCTGTGGAGGTAGGTATGAATACAGTGTCAAAACGTATAAGACTGTTTTTTATATATTTGAAATATATAAATTTTTATGCTCATATGAGTGAAAAGCTGTGAATTTCCTTCATTTTCTCAGATTATTTCTGAAAAAAATCCATTTACATGCAAAATTATCATTTTAAAACAAGATCAACAATAAGCTATAGAGACAAACTACTTGCAAACAACTATGCCAAATTTCAAAGGTATTGTAATGATGGTTTTTTAAAAACCTCAACATTGTAACCCCACCCCTAAAAAATTCATTTTAAAAAATTGAAAAAACGGATTAAATCATTGGTTTAAAGAATTGAAGCCATTCAAACCCCCAATACTGTTTGTTTATCCAAAATACAAACCAATACCTGTGGAAAGAGCTTAAGATTTGCTTTAAAACATATGATTAGTCATACAATTTCATGCTTTTAGTATACAGTAACTTGATATTTACATGACATAATCTCACACATTGACATACAACTCTTATAAACACTTGGTACACCACAACAAAAAGTATTCACAACAATCAGAGTCCTGTGGAGAGATAAGAAAGAGACTTAAATGGATAGATTTTACTTAAAACTATTGATACTCATCCGAGTGCGGCGTAAATCCATTTCAATATCTGACGTAAATCCATTTCAAAAACTGCCCGCAGCATACTGCTCTCCGCCCTCCAGCTGTTGAAGTCGTTCCTCTTCTCTTGTCTGTGCTATTCTCCTGATCTCTCTCTCTCCTCTTGGACACAGCTTCACAAGCTCTCTCTGATTTCCTCTTCCTAACATTATCTCTCTCGCTCCATACTTCCAAAATGAATATCCTACACCTAATCCTAGCGCCGAAATAAAACGTTGCGATGCCCTTGCCCCTTGGTTGAATTCTCCTACACCTAATCCTACAGAAATCTCTAAACGCTGCCCACCTACAAACTTATGCTTGGGGCATCGAGACCAGATCAAAGCGTGGATGCTCTCGTTTGCATTCTGGGTCTTTCCATCAAGGCATCTCCTCAAAAGATCATCATCGGAGAGCCGAACATACACGTCCCGGATGTGTTCAGCCACAAGAGGACTGAGAAATGTTGTCATAAGCTTGTCATGATCAGGCTCTGACATTCCTTTAGAAATAGCTTTCTGGTAAAAGCACCAGGAATCTACTCCTTTGGGACAGTCCTCATGCTTAGGCGACTCATTCGAGGACGTACAGTGCTTGAAGGATGCCCAGATAGCGCGCTTCATATCATCCACAGTGTCGCTTGATCTGACCGCCTTCGTATAATATTTCTGCAACTTCAATATCTTCCCTGTGTCAACTTCCCTTTTCCATTACCACCTAAAGTCACCTTTACCTTCTTCTTATTCTCCACAGTCTTCCTAAGTGCTGTCCCTAGTCTCTTAGCCACATGATTGACACATTCCCTCTTTTCAATTACCACACCTTCATATGGATCTGTATCTTTCAGCTGCCTAATTGTATTAGCATCACCATCACAAATTACTGACCTATACCTAAGACTATTCTTCTCTACAGATCTCCTCCATATATTTACAGCTGCCTTCTGCTCCATACTACCTGAAGATCCTACATGATTCCTATCACATTCTACTTCATGCTTCTTCCTAAACTCCTCATACACCTCCTCATTATCTTTGAGCTTGCTTCCGACTGTGTCACACTTATGGCAGTACTTCGACAATACCTCATAGTCCACCACAAGACCAGTCCTGTTCTCAATTACACAACCAATACCACACATTGACTTGTGTCCACGAGTATGCCAGCTACCATCATAGGAGACGTCGATGTCTATGACGGAATTTCCTGCCTGCTCAGGGTACGCTTTTCGGACGACATCAACAGCCTCGTGTAACATACCCGACGAATAGCTAGCAGATCTCGCGGCGATGGTTCGTTGATGCTGGAAAAAGGTCTTGTGATGAAAAAGAGGCATGTCCATCATCTCACAGAAAGCTGTAAGGCCTGCCTGCCCCATACCAGTTGCGATGGATGTCGCCACTGCCCTGCGGTTCACCTCGAACACCCTGTCGATCTTTGCAGACGTATGCTGGGTAGACAGGACCTTACAGCACGTTCTACATGAGAGCTTCAGGAGAATAGCGAGTCCAAATGTCTTGTCACCTTTAGCAAGAGATAAAGTAGGCTCGAAACAAAAGGGACAAAGAAGAATCTTGATCAATTCCTGGAGGCAGAAAAGCTGCACTATCGTAGCCCCCAGAGGACGGGAGAATCAGATGGTACAGGCTCGTCACGCGGAAGAAAAGAAAGCTTCCGGGCTGATGCTGACATGGAGGGGGGTGGGGAAGGAGAAGGAGAAGATGGTTGAGGGGTCAAAGGCATCTCATCCTGTTGCCCCTGCTGCTGCTGCCGCTGCTGCTGCTGCAAAGCCGCTCTTGCCTTCTCCAACGCCACTTTCCTACTCGATTTCATCTAATCTTCGAACCTAACTTCTTCGTAGAAGCCTTAGTAGGAGGCATCTTCACAAATTATTCTAATAACAACTGTAGAAGAAAAAGAGAGACAATGTATGAGAATCATAAAAAGAATTAGGAAACAAAGGATGAAAGAGTATCCTTACAAAACTAATTAACCAAGTCTTTTCTCCCAAGAAAACTGAAATAAATGTGAAAATATCTATTATAGCTAATGATGTGTTACAACAAAAGGAAAAATAACATAGTTCCCTATATTATCAAAAAGCATCCGTTTCCTGCACCATACCTAATAAAAATAGAAAGCAAAACATCAACAGGTTGTCGAAAAACACGTGGCCCCTTATCACAAAAAATCAAGATACTAGATCTAGATCTAGATCTAGATCTTGAAAAAAGTCGTTGAAGGGCTTTTACATGATGTCAAGTAATATAACAAGGCATAGAAACAAATCTGGAGCCAGATTTAGATCTATAGATCTACTTTTTGCGACCACAACTTGAATTTTCCATTGTTTGTGAAATCAGTCACTCAGCGTATCGCATTCCCAATCAAACACAACACAAAATAGGATGGTTACATACATAAAATAACTATAATTATGATTCGTTTACTTACCTGAATGAGGAAAATGAAGGTTTGATGGAAAACGAAGCAAAATTGCAGCAAAAATCTCAGCAATGTGAATTTCGTCACAGTCTTAGCTCGTCGTATGCGATCTAAAACAACTCAAAGACCACGCGTTGTTTGGGGCTCACGCGGGGAGTTGTGGGTCGAGGTCGCCCGCGAAAGGTTTGGCCTATTGCTGCATCGGATTTCGACACACCCCCGCCTCAGCCAATGAAATTGTTTGAAATAGGTGTCATTCATTTGAATATAAGGATTCGGTATCGTTTCGTACAAAACTAGCGAGTTCACCATCGGACTGCTCTTGAACTGCCGATTCCAACGATGTATAATATGCTATGGTTTGATATCTAGTTAGCCTTCTATGAAACCCGTTGTCAAGGGCATTTTATGCATTTCTTGCTCAAAATCGATCAAACCTCACTCACTTTCAAATCAATTAGAAGCATTTTATCGTCATTTTGGGATATTGAGACTTAGCTAAATCGATTTAGCAGCTATCTATCCTGTATAATAGCATGAAAACAGAAAATCGATAATTCAAAAGTAAGTCTAATATTTTACGCGATTCCTCAACCGCGTCCCCC
>JAXRKP010003457.1:0-11951 GCA_037039925.1 Doris montereyensis | reverse complement strand
AGTCCAAGGCTTCCTCGAACTACATGGTTGGTTTCAGTCTCAATCTGATTCACGATAAAGTCTCGAGTCTCTTGTCATTGTCATCAATCAGTCAGTCTATCGTCACTTGCTCACTTCAACTGCTCTTGTTCTGGCCGTCGTCGTCACCACAGAACACTGTTTTAGTGTTCTGTGGTCGTCTCAGTCTTCAGTCCCATATATTGTCGCTATAGTGTCACACAATCTCCGATTGGCCCAAATTGAATGTAACTCCTCCAACTACCTCTTTATTTTGCTTTCTTTCTTTATCCCCCACAAAAACCAAGCCTCAACTTTTTATCTCACCCCTTCAAAATAAACCCTCTTTATAATGTCCCTTGGGTGGAACCCCAACAATGGTGTAATTGATCATGCACCGGTTTCCGTAAAAGACCTTGCAAAATGTCAAATAAGTTTATTTGGGTTTATTAATTCATCACGTAGATGATAATGCAAAGGACAAGAAGGCATAAGTCAGCGTATGCCATGAATTGATTACGTTGACTGACTATTGCAATCTGCTACAAAGTATAGAGAAACACCATGATGGCTGCCATTTCGATTCATTGTTTAGAACCAGAGGTCGAGGTTGTTACAGGAAGTGACGTGGCATCAGATTTTTAGCCCTATTCCTTCCGTCCATCCGTCATTAATGGCGAACCGAATGAGAGATGAGCTCCGTTCACCATTGTAATTAATGACGAATAGTGGCAAAGTCTATCCATCGTAATGACGAATAGCGTTGGCCTTAATAATTAATGAGCTTTTGATATTTAAAAAAATAATTCTGTTTCTTTCCTAAACTTAGATCTAGCTCTTTGTTCGACTTATCTAAAGGATTTTCCTGATGGTGATCTGTGTTGTACTCAAATCTAGATTTGCAGTTAGGACATGTGACAAGTCCAACTCTTGCCCAACACTGAAGACTAAGGTGGTGACACTTAGATGTAGAAGATCTCCTAAATCAGACCGCACATTCCGAGGTGGTGATTTTTGCTCGGCTTACCGATGCCAGAATGCCCGTAATAGTAATAAAAAGAGTTGCAAAGGGCTTCCTTTTGTTCAGGTTACCCACAGCTGATGTACCAAGGTGGGTCTTTTGTTTATAATCATAACTCGCAAGGACTCTCGGGATATTCGCACTTTTGCACCACCAACATTTCATACCGAATATGATAACAAACTATTTTAAAGTGGATACTGTCACCTTGCCGCTCTACGAGTAGACATACGTAACAAAGCGTGTTCCCAAGTCAGTTGTTCCTCTATTACTACTCCCCAATTAATAGTGCTGACCAAAGGCACCACAGAGGAAATTACACTGTGGCTGTACCAAAGCTGGAGTAATATTAGTAATAATAGGATGACGAGTAGGAAACATGAAAGTGGAGCTTTTGTTTTTGTTTAGATTTAAATGCAGCACACACTCCTCATGAAGATGATGAAGCTGGGAAATAGAACCAGTAATGGGGTCCATATTTATATTCTTGGTATAATTCTCTGCATCAGAAACAAGGGCAGGTAGGTAAGCTATTATGAAGAAAGAAGAAGGCAGACACAAAAGGAGAGTGTAATATGGACATGGTGGAAACATTGTTTCTTTTAATTGCAGGAGAGACAGTATCATCATGAGAGAGAGAGAGAGAGAGAGAGAGAGAGAGAGAGAGAGAGAGAGAGAGAGAGAGAGAGAGAGAGAGAGAGAGAGAGAGAGAGAGAGAGAGATTGAGAGAGAGAGAGAGAGAGAGAGAGAGAGAGAGAGAGAGAGAGAGAGAGAGAGAGAGAGAGAGAGAGAGAGAGAGAGAGAGAGAGAGAGAGAGAGAGAGAGCCTAATATCAACATATGATGGAAACACTGTTTCATTTAATGCAGCAGGTGATCATCATGAGAGAGAGTGAGAGCCTAATATCAACATATGATGGAAACACTGTTCATTTAATGCAGCAGGGCAAGTATCATCATGAGAGAGAGGGAGAGCCTTATATCAACATATGATGGAAACACTGTTCTTTTAATGCAGCGGGCAAGTATCGTCATGCGAGAGAGTGAGAGCCTAATATCAACATATGATGGAAACACTGTTTCATTTAATGCAGCGGAGCAAGTATCATCATGAGAGAGAGTGAGAGCCTAATATCAACATATGATGGAAACACTGTTTCATTTAATGCAGCAGGGCAAGTATCATCATGAGAGAGAGAGAGGAGAGCCTAATATCAACATATGATGGAAATATTGTTTCTTTAATGCAGCGGTGCAAATATTGGTCATGTGAGAGCATGATGCGTTATTAGTGTGTGTTTTTTCAGTGAGTCTAATCGGCGATACTTCGTGAACAATATCGTTTAACCATTTCCAAATTCGATATTGCCTTGCTGTGCTAAAGATGCGATTGTGCCGAACTCCCACAGTCAGGCACACACCAAGAGAGAATGTAAAGAGGATTTAATTTGAAGGGTGGGATGAGAAGGAGATTGGAATTTCTGGAGGATAAAGAAGATAAGAACGAAAATAGATGTTTTGAGAGGGTTCAGTTCTCAGATATTCTGATAGATTTTTACGAAAGGTTAAGTTTGTTATTAATCAGCATCTATGCAACATTACACAAACTAGATCATTCTGAGTTTCATGTTGAGTAATATTATCTTATATAAGCAAACGAAAGTCCGAAATTATTGAATCAATGGTTCCGCCCATTCCGAATGTCAATAACTTTTGCACTGCTTGCTGGGTTCAAGTTCAAATAAACTTGTCTGTTGTCTTAGTCTGACACTGTGTCAGATTGGTATAAGTAACTGAAACCAGTCACAAGACACTGCTGCAAGTGAAAGCAACCCCTCTCTTTGACTCCAACTGTTTCCTCATTTATGTCCCTTGATGTGTCCAACTATGGTAACCCTTCCCACAAATCCCTTTTGAGCTTTGTAACCTATTTTTATTTAAAAGGATCTCATTCAATAGAAACAAATTCAAAAAGACAAAGCAAGAATCTACAATGGCGTATAATATTTTACCTCAGCGACAACAATGCCATCAGATGAATACTAAGGCGTGAATGATACTATTATTACTATTACCATCTATTCAATTCCAATGTTTTATAAAACCTGTTAAAAATGGCGGCTTGCTGATGAAATTTCTACTCTAATTTTCTTCATTAACTATCACTTGGTTAGAGAGCAATCCATCAAATGAAAGCGATCTTGGTGTCACTTAGAACCTACGTGCAAAATATGGTTACTTCCATTAGTCTGCCCACAGAGCCTTTGAAGATCAAATAACAACTCAGAATTATATATAAAGCTGACTTTCTCTTTCTTTGAGCGGGCTATAAACTCAGGAATCACTTCACCCACGACCACCATATTTCACGTGTAAGTTTCAAATAGCTTGCATATTAGCTTCTTAGTGAATGAACTATTAGATCAAATCAGGATTTGAATTGTCTTTGGGAAAAGATTGCTTGTCTGCGATTGAGGAAACTTTTTAGTGTTAGTACTGTTACAAGTTTTAATTTCTCAATATCTAGTCATTACAATAAAAAGCCTTAGTTTCAAGTACTGATTCATTGGGCATCCTTTTAATACATGTATTATATAGATTTTCCTGTATTATTACTATTATGTAGATCAAAATTCGTTCTAGATTGATAGACTGTAGATTGCTTTCTTTAACTTTAACACACAATTTGCATAAAAACGGATTCATGATTGTTTTTACAGCACAACAACAATGACAAAGATTTGCCCTACCAAATTTCTCTGTTCAGAGACAAATTTAAGGAATCTGATTCTGATACCATGTCTAATTTAAGGAATCTGATTCTGATACCATGTCTAATTTGGGATCAATGATTTGGTACATTTTAAATGCTATGTTTTCGTAAAGATATTCTAATTTGCAATGTGTTGTCTTTAGAAAGAAAATCTACGTATTTCTTAACACACTCACTCAGGCGACTGAGAAACGTCAGGCATTTTGGTACACGTAAATAAAAGATATCACTGTATTTTCTGCTATTTGAGGTTGATAGATAATTTAAAAAGCATATTCTTCAAAAGGAAAAGAAATTTCAATTGAATTTGATAGTTTCTTGGGGGAAAAATATGGGAAAAACAAAAACCTTTTTAGAGGGAAGGACACATCTTGCATTATAAACTTTTGGTCTTTTGATTTGATTTCACCCACACCTACAATTAAGGTGATTTTGGGGGTTTTTGATGGCACCTTTTTTTTGTTGTTGTCCGGACTGCCCTGTAAACAGCCCAGGACTCTTTAATGTGCAGAGAGTGCTGTGATTGTCCACATCCAATGGGACTAGGTGTCCATCCACCTACCTGGACCAGGCGAGGTGGGTTCTGCTCGAGAATATGTTCGACTTGTCAGACACGAACCCATGACCTTTTGGTAGAAAGGCTAACACCTTGCCTCTGGACCATCTCTTTCGGTAGTAGATTTAGCTTTAAGAACATCAAGTGTTTGGCTGTTTAAAAAACCCAGCAAAATGATGATTCAGATTACTATCTGATAATTCAGAATCAGATCCGTTCGTAGATTTAGAGCCAATTCTTGGGTTAAAAGGAATTGTTTGTTTTCAAGGGGCACTATTATTGACTATTAGTCTAGAGCTGTGTCCCTCTGTTATCGTTACTTCCACTTCCAGCAGACGGCATACTGACAGCAGATAATTGTATGTCATGTCTCCGTGCAAACATGTGTTGTTTGGCAGGCAATGGCCTAATGACAGAACCTAATACATGTGTTGGTAATGGCAGTAACTAAGTTAATTTCTAACTATGACTTTTCTCAACAGGTGCAGACAGTGGATACAGAATATAGGTCGTGCCGATTTAAAAAAAGGAATCTGTGGAAAATCATGGTCAAGTCATGATTAAAATTTGTGCCATTCATTTTGAGAACAGCCAATTCACTGTTCCCACTGAAAGAAAACGGCTGAATTGGAATGCTGTCCCAACTATATTCAATGTGCCCAATCCTCCCACAAAACTTGACTCCAACAGGCCTTTGACCGAACGGTTATCCCTTGAGCCTCTTCCTCAATTGATTTATAATATATGAGTAAGCATCTAGTTGCTATTGTTTAATCTTTTTCAATGATGCATGACAAAGGACATGGGCGGTTGGCAAGTGCTGTTGATAGGTACTACTTCTTATCTTTCACTTAGCAATAGCTTTCATCACGCCGTTTCTTCTACATTTAGAGAAGATAACGATGGATTTACAGTCTGTATCCCCGCACAAGTGCAGGCTTACCAACTATACTATACATCATTTATTCCCCAGCAGGCCATTTCATTCAAAGGTCCTTCTCAACTCCCAGCTTGAACCAGTGTCGTCGTTATTACAAACTCACAACAGTACACGATTTCGCTACAACACCTCTTTTACCCTTAGATCACCAAGTTTGGTGGACATGGTAAATTCCAATGAAACAAACAAGGATGGAAATCAGATGTTACATTACACCTTTTAAGCTAAAAAAACGCTTAGCAGAATCTTGCTTTTAATATTAAAGTTAATCTTAAGCTCATATATGACCATTAAATGAAATGGTTCAAATTGTTGTTGTTTTGCTACTAAAATTTCTCCTAAGCTCAAAGATTACCATATACTAACAAGGTCTGATTTTTCCAGGAAAGTTAGATGATACCAAACACATATCGTCGACACATGATATATTGATGTGTACATATTGGCACCTAACAGTACTAACGCGCAATGCTTGGCACGTGTCAGATATATATATTAAACATGTATATCAAAAACATGGCTTATCGACACATGGCATGTATCGGCACATGAAATATATCAGTACCCGGCTCGTATCGGTACATGATATATATCAGCACGCAACACATCGGTATATGACATATACCAACACGCGACACATATCGGCATGACATATATCAGCACACGACACATCGGTACATTACATATATCAGCACACAACACATATCGGTGCATGACATATATCAGCACAACGATACATATCGGTACATTACACATATCAGTACATGACATATATCAGCACACGATACATATCGGTACATTACACATATCAGTACATGACATATATCAGCACACGATACATATCGCTACATTACACATATCAGTATATGACACATATCAGCACACGATACATATCGGTACATTACACACATCGGTGCATGGCATATATCAGCACACGATACATATCGGTACATTACACATATCAGTACATGACACATATCAGCACACGATACATATCGGTACATTACACACATCGGTGCATGGCATATATCAGCACACGATACATATCGGTACATTACACATATCAGTACATGACACATATCAACACACGATACATATCGGTACATTACACATATCGGTGCATGACATATATCAGCACACGATACATATCGGTACATTACACATATCAGTACATGACATATATCAGCACACGATACATATCGGTACATTACACATATAAGTACATGACATATATCAGCACACGATACATATCGGTACATTACACATATCAGTACATGACATATATCAGCACACGATACATATCGGTACATTACACATATCAGTACATGACACATATCAGCACACGATACATATCGGTACATTACACATATCAGTACATGACATATATCAGCACACGATACATATCGGTACATTACACATATCAGTACATGACACATATCACTATCACTCAGCACACAACACGTATTGGTACATGCGATATATCACCACACGACACATATCGGTACATAACATATATCAGCACACGACACATATCGGTACATGACATATATCACGACACGACACATATCGGTACATGACATATATCAGCACACGACACATATCGGTACATGACATATACCAACACGCAACACATATCGGTACATGACATATATCAGCACACGACACATCGGTACATTACATATATCAGCACACAATACATATCGGTACATTACACATATCAGTACATGACATATATCAGCACATGACACATATCACTATCACTCAGCACACAACACGTATTGGTACATGCCATATATCAGCACACGGCACATATCGGTACATAACATATATTACCACACGACACATATCAGTACATGCCATATATCACCACACGACACATATCGGTACATAACATATATCAGCACACGACACATATCGGTACATGACATATATCAGCACATGACACATGTCGGTACATAACATATATCAGCACATGACACATATCGGTACATGACATATATCAGCACATGACACATATCGGTACATGGCATATCGTGTATCAGCACACGACACATATCGGTACATGACATATATCAGCACACAACACATATCGATGCGTGACATATATCAGCACATGACACATATCGGTACATAACATATATCAGCACACGACACATATCGGTACATAACATATATCAGCACACGACATATATCGGTACATGACATATATCAGCACAGGACACATATCGGTACATGACATATATCACCACACGACACATATCGGTACATAACATATATCAGCACATGACACTTATCGGTACATAACATATATCAGCACACGACACATATCGGTACATGACATATATCAGCACACAACACATATCGATGCGTGACATATATCAGCACATGACATATCGGTGCGTGACATATATCAGCACATGACACATATCGGTGCATGACATCAGCACACGACACATATCGGTACATGCCATATATTATATATCAGCACACGACACATATCGATTCATGACACAATTCCACGTGACACGTGTTAAAATTAAAACATGATGATACTTGACAAACGCCAACACATGTCAATGTCGATAATGTCATCGACATAGTATGACATGACACATCACATCATAATCGTCACATGACAGGGATATTGATACAATGACGCATCGGAACTGACATATTGACACATAAACAAGATAACATTTCGACAGATGTCACTGTCTGACAAGGATTAGATTTATTCTATCAGCACAATTGTGACAGTGCGTTCAGTCAGTCATAGTTCATAGCTAATTATGGTGTTGGTGTTAGGCTGCAGCCACAGTGATTTCTCTGTCTTCCTGATTTCTCCTTGCCATTTCTTGAGAGAGAACATTATGTAGTACTAGTACTAGTAGTAGACATTGTGCGAAACATGCAAGATTAAGAAAGATTATCACAACTTGGACACATTCAACAACACATCGTTGAGCTAAGACAAGTAGCGAAAATACAATGGCAATAAAGAGTAACCAACATATAAATTGAATGAATGATATTAAAAATGTCAGGAATGAAAACGTGAAAATAAATGAGATATAATATAGAAAATGGAATTTTTAGGACACCCATTTATTTTACATGACCAAAAGAACGACTGCAATGTAAAAATGTAATATCGCAGGTACCTACTTGGACACCAGAGCAGAAGGACGACGAAGAACATGACGATCAAAAATAACACGAAGAAGAAAAGTGGAGAAGGAAAGAACAAGTCAGTGTAGAATGGAGAAAGACCTGGAATGAAGTAAGGACCTCAGCAAGCAAACAAAGAGGAATGAAGTAAGGACCGCATCAAGCAAACAAATAGGAATGAAGTAAGGACCGCATCAAGCAAACAAATAGGAATGAAGTAAGGACCTCAGCAAGCAAACAAAGAGGAATGAAGTAAGGACCACAGCAAGCAAACAAAGAGGAATGATGTAAGGACCACATCAAGCAAACAAAGAGGAATGAAGTAAGGACCACAGCAAGCAAACAAATAGGAATGAAGTAAGGACTGCATCAAGCAAACAAAGAGGAATGAAGTAAGGACCACATCAAGCAAACAAAGGCGATTGAAGTAAGGACTGCATCAAGCAAACAAAGAGGAATGAAGTAAGAACTGCATCAAGCAAACAAAGAGGAATGAAGTAAGAACTGCATCAAGCAAACAAAGAGGAATGAAGTAAGAACTGCATCAAGCAAACAAAGAGGAATGAAGTAAGAACTGCATCAAGCAAACAAAGAGGAATGAAGTAAGGACCACAGCAAGCAAACAAAGAGGAATGAAGTAAGGACCTCAGCAAGCAAACAAAGGCGATTGAAGTAAAGACCACATCAAGCAAGCAAAGAGGAATGAAGTAAGGACCACATCAAGCAAGCAAAGAGGAATAAAGTAAGGACCACATCAAGCAAACAAAGAGGAATGAAGTAAGGACCACATCAAGCAAGCAAAGAGGAATGAAATGAAGTAAGAACTCCATCAAGCAAACAAGGAGGAATGAAGCAAGGACCACATCAAGCAAGCAAAGAGGAATGAAGTAAGGACCACAGCAAGCAAACGAAGAGGAATGAAGTAAGGACCACAGCAAGCAAACAAAGGCGATTGAAGTAAGGACCACATCAAGCAAACAAAGAGGAATGAAGTAAGAACTGCATCAAGCAAACAAGGAGGAATGAAGTAAGGACCACAACAAGCAAACTAAGAGGAATGAAGTAAGGACCACAGCAAGCAAACAAATAGGAATGAAGTAAGGACCACAGCAAGCAAACAAAGAGGAACAAAGTAAGGACTGCAGCAAGCAAATAAAGAGGACTGAAGTAAGGACCACGGCAAGCAAAGAAGAATGAAATAAAGACCTCAACAAGCAAACAAAGAGGAGCAGCAAGCAAACAAAGAGGAATAAAGTAAGGACCACGGCAAGCAAACAAAGAGGAATGAAGTAAGGACCACAGCAAGCAAACAAGGAGGAATGAAGTAAGGACCACAGCAAGCAAACAAGGAGGAATGAAGTAAGGACCACAGCAAGCAAACAAGGAGGAATGAAGTAAGGACAACAGCAAGCGATCAAGCAAACAAATGTGAACGAAGTAAGGACCGCAGCAAGTGAAGAGGAATGAAGTAAGGACCTCAGCAAGCAAATGAAGAGGAATGAAGTAAGGACCACAGCAAGCAAACAAAGAGGAATGAAGTAAGGACCACAGCAAGCAAACAAAGAGGAATGAAGTAAGGACCACAGCAAGCAAACAAAGAGGAATGAAGTAAGGACCACATCAAGCAAACAAAGAGGAATGAAGTAAGGACCACAGCAAGCAAATGAAGAGGAATGAAGTAAGGACCATAGCAAGCAAACAAAGAGGAATGAAGTAAGGACCTCAGCAAGCAAACAAAGATGACTGAAGTAAGGACCGCGGCAAGTGAAGAGGAATGAAGTAAGGACCTCAGCAAGCAAACAAAGAGGAATGAAGTAAGGACCACAGCAAGCAAACAAAGAGGAATGAAGTAAGGACCACAGCAAGCAAACAAAGAGGAATGAAGTAAGGACCACAGCAAGCAAATGAAGAGGAATGAAGTAAGGAACATAGCAAGCAAACAAAGAGGAATGAAGTAAGGACCTCAGCAAGCAAACAAAGATGACTGAAGTAAGGACCGCGGCAAGCAAAGAAGAATGAAGTAAAGACCTCAGCAAGCAAACAAGGAGGAGCAGCAAGCAAGCAAAGAGGAATGAAGTAAGGACCACAGCAAGCAAACAAAGAGGAATGAAGTAAGGACCTCAGCAAGCAAGCAAAGAGGAATGAAGTAAGGACCTCAGCAAGCAAACAAAGAGGAATGAAGTAAGGACCTCAGCAAGCAAACAAAGAGGAATGAAGTAAGGATCGCAGCAAGCAAACAAAGAGGAATGAAGTAAGGACCTCAGCAAGCAAACAAAGAGGAATGAAGTAAGGACCTCAGCAAGCAAGCAAAGAGGAATGAACTAAAGGCCTCAGCAAGCAAACAAAGAGGAATGAAGTAAGGACCGCAGCAAGAAACAAAGAGAAATCGAAGTAAGGACCGCAGCAAGCAAACAAAAAGAATGGAGTAGTAAAGACCGCAGCAAGCAAACAAAGAGAATGAAGTAAGGACCTCAGCAAGCAAACAAAAAGGTGAATGAAGTAAGGACCTCAGCAAGCAAACAAAGAGGAATGAAGTAAGGACCTCAGCAAGCAAACAAAGAGGAATGAAGTAAGGACCTCAGCAAGCAAACAAAGAGGAATGAAGTAAGGACCTCAACAAGCAAACAAAGAGGAATGAAATGGAGGACCTCAGCAAGCAAACAAAGAGGAATGAAGTAAGGACCTCAGCAAGCGAACGAAGAGGAGAAGTGACCTCAGCAAGCAAACGAAGAGGAATGAAGTAAGAACTGCATCAAGCAAACAAAGGTGAACGAAGTAAAGACCGAGCAAGCAAACAAAGGTGAATGGTAAGGACCGCATCAAGCAAACAAAGGTGAATGAAGTAAGGACCGCATCAAGCAAACAAAGGTGAATGAAGTAAGTACCAGGAGCAAGCAAACAAAGGTGAATGAAGTAAGGACCACATCAAGCAAACAAAGGTGAATGAAGTAAGGACCGCATCAAGCAAACAAAGGTGAACGAAGTAAAGACCGGAGCAAGCAAACAAAAGGTGAATGAAGTAAGGACCGCATCAAGCAAACAAAGGTGAATGAAGTAAGGACCGCATCAAGCAAACAAAGGTGAACGAAGTAAAGACCGGAGCAAGCAAACAAAGGTGAATGAAGTAAGGACCAAATCAAGCAAACAAAGGTGAATGAAGTAAGGACCGCATCAAGCAAACAAAGGTGAATGAAGTAAGGACCGCATCAAGCAAACAAAGGTGAATGAAGTAAGGACCGCATCAAGCAAACAAAGGTGAACGAAGTAAAGACCGGAACAAGCAAACAAAGAGGAATGAAGAAAGGACTGCAGCATGCAAACAAAAAGGAATGAAGAAAGGACTGCAGCAAGCAAACAAAGAGGAATGAAACAAAGACCTCAGGAAGCAAACAAAGAGGAATGAAGTAAGGACCGCAGCAAGCAAACAAAAAAGAATGAACTAAGGACGACAGCAAGCAAACAAAAAGAAATGAAGTGAGGACTGTTGCAAGCAAACA
>JAXRKP010003456.1:2500-12014 GCA_037039925.1 Doris montereyensis | reverse complement strand
CAGGGAATACTATCGATAGGATCGGGGAATACTATTGGTAATGTTAGGAAATACTATTGGTAGTGTTAGGAAATATCATTGGTAGTGTCAGGGAATACTATTGCTAGTGTTAGGAAATACTATTGGTAGTGTTAGAGAATACTATTGGTAGTGTTAGAATATTATTGGTAGTGTTAGGGAATACTATTGGTAGTGTTATGAAATACCATCAGTAGTTTTAGGGAATACTATCTGTAGTGCTGAGATACTATCTGTGAGTGTTATGGAATACTATCGGTAGTGTTATGGAATACTATCTGTAGTGTTAGGGAATATTATCTGTAATGTTATGGAATACTATCTGTAGTGTTATGGAATACTATCTGTAGTGTTATGGAATACTATCTGTAGTAGTTTATGGAATACTCTGTAGTGTTATGGAATACCTCTGTAGTGTTATGGAATACTATCTGTAGTGTTATGGAATACTATCTGTAGTGTTATGGAATACTATCTGTAGTGTTATGGAATACTATCTGTAGTGTTATGGAATACTATCTGTGGTGTTATGGAATATATCTGTAGTGCTGGGAATACTATCTGTAGTGTTATGGAATACTATCTGTAGTGCTGGGAATACTATCTATCAGTGTTAGGGAATACTATCTGTAAAGTGTTGGGAATACTATCTGTAGTGTTAGGTAATACTATCTGTAGTGTTAAGGGAATGATATCTGTAGTGTTAGGGAATACTATCTGAGTGTTAGGGAATGATATCTGTAGTGTTGGGAATACTATCTGTGTGTTAGGGAATGATATCTGTAGTGTTAGGGAATACTATCTGCTTAGTGTTGGGAATGATATCTGTAGTGTAAGGAATAATATATGTAGTGTTGGGGAATACTATCTGTAGTGTTAGGAATACTATCTGTAGTGTTAGGGAATAATATCATGGTGTCAGGAAATACTATTGGTAGTGTTAGGGAATACTATAGGTGAGGTGGAGCAATACTAATGGGATTCGGGAATACCATTGGCATCCTATTGTCATTGTCAAGGAATATTGGCATACTATTGTCATTGTCAAGGAATACTATTGACATACTATTGTCATTGTCAAGGAATATTATTGACATACTATTGTCATTGTCAAGGAACACTATTGACATACTATTGTCATTGTCAGGTAATACTATTGACATACTATTGTCATTGTCAATGAATACTATTGAACACTATTGACATACAATTGTCATTGTCAATTGTCATTGTCAGGGAATACCATTGACATACTATTGCTGGATTCAGGAATACTATTGACATACAATTGTCATTGTCAAGGAATACTATTGACATACTATTGCTGGATTCAGGGAATACTATTGACATACTATTGCTGGATTCAGGAATACTATTGACATACTATTGCTTGATTCAGGGAATACTATTGACATACTATTGTCATTGTAGGAATACTATTGACATACTATTGTCATTGTCAGGAATACTATTGACATACTATTGCTGGATTCAATGAATACTATTGACATACTATTGTCATTGTCAGGGAATACCATTGACATACTATTGCTGGATCAGGGAATACTATTGACATACAATTGTCATTGTCAAGGATTACTATTGACATACTATTGCTGGATTCAGGGAATACTATTGACATACTATTGCTGGATTCAGGAATACTATTGACATACTATTGCTGGATTCAGGAATACTATTGACATACTATTGCTGGATTCAGGGAATACTATTGACATACTATTGTCATTGTCAAGGAATACTATTGACATACTATTGTCATACTATTGACATACTATTGTCATTGTCATGAATAATATTGACATACTATTGTCATTGTCAGGGAATACCATTGGCATACTATTGTCATTGTCAGGGAATACTATTGGTAAAATCAGGAAATACCATTGGCATACTATTGTCATTGTCAGGGAATACTATTGGTAAAATCAGAAATACCATTGGTAGAGTCAGAGAGTAACATTAGCAGAGTCAGGGAATGACACGAGCAGAGTCAGTGAATGCCATTGGCAGTGTCAGAGAATACCGTTGATAGGCTCAGGGAGTATCATTGATATCTTTTGTAGGGTCAGGAACACCATTGGCATGGCTACATAATATCATTGGCAATCTCAGCAAACCCCATTGGCATGGCCACATAATATCATTGGCAATGTCGAAGGGAACCATTGGCATGGCTACATAATATCATTGGCAATCTCAATAAACCCCATTGGCATGGCCACATAATATCATTGGCAATGTCAGGGAACATCATTGAAAGCATGGCCACACATAATATCATTAGCAATGTCAGGGGAACATCGTGGTATGTACATAATATCATTGGCAATGTCAAGAGGTTTATCATTGGCATGGCCACATAATATCATTGGCAATGTCAAGAGACATCATTGGTATGGCCACATAATATCATTGGCAATGTCAGGGAACACCATTGGCATGGCCACATAATATCATTGGCAATGTCAGGGAACATCATTGGTATGGCCACATAATATCATTGGCAATGTCAGGAAACATCATTGGCATGGCCACATAATATCATTGGCAGGGTCTCCATTGGCATAGCCTATAACATTGGCCTCAGGAATATCATTGTCATGGCAATATGATTGACAGGGTCCAGGGAATATCATTGTCATGGCCACATTATACCATTGGCAGGGTCAGGAATATCATTGGCATGGCCACATAATACCATTGGCAGGGTCAGGGAATATCATTGTCATGGCCACATTATACCATTGGCAGGGGTCAGGAATATCATTTGCAGGGCCCGGAACATAATTTGCAGTGTCAAAAAACATGATTGGCAGGGTCAGGGAATACCATTGACAGGGTCAGGCAATACCATTGTCAGAGAGTATCATTGGCAGGGTGGAGAGATTATCATAGGCAGGGTCAGTGAGTACCATTAGCAGAATCAAGGAATACCATTGACATGGTGAGAGACTATCCTTGGCAGGGTCAAAAAATACCATTAGCAGGGTTAGGTAATACCATTGACATGGTCAGAACATATCATTGATAGGGTTAGGGAATACCATTGGAGTACAACTGATCGGACAACTTAAGAGAGTTTATGTAAACAACGGAACAACAGGCAAGCCAGAGCTAAACTTTTTGCCCAAGGCCTTGATTTTAAAAAGGAGGCACGATCCTAGTTATTAGGCTATAATCTACAGATGAAACAATAACATCAGATTATAGATGATAGCCAATGCCCCAATGTCATTCTCCAATAACAAGATCAAAGGGATCGTAAAAGAGATCGGGGTCGTATCCAAATCTGAAACCCAATCGAAGAGGAATCGAGATCCCCAAATTGACTTACAGGATGGCTGTCAGTGGGAGAGGGGGGGGTGAGATTTGCATGGATTGGGCTGCAAAAGTTACTCCCGTAAAACAAAGGCTGGAAATCGATCCGTTTAATGCCCCCCCCCCCTATACTAGCAGGAGATGAAAATGGAGGAATCGTGTTTCATAATATGCCAGACAAAATGGGCAAATAGGGGGATATGACTGCCCAGACTCACTGCTGTCAATGCCGTGGATGTTGAAAAATACAATATTACAGACATATATCTGCAAAACTACTTTTTCAGTGTCTGCGGAGAAGAGATGCAGACACAAATAAGCAGGACCAAATAGAGAAGCCATCATCGGACACTCCATGTAGAAGATCAGGTCTTGACGGTCCCAAGACCAAAGTTCGACATTTGAAGAAAGAAAAAGAAAGGAGAAAAGCAGCCGCAAACAAATCACCAAAACGTGACAGGAGCAGAAGAAGGAGAAGGATGAAACGCAGGCTAACCTGGTAGCATTCCAGGTCACAGCCATGTCCTCAAGAGCAAGAGAAGCCCTCA
The DNA here is from genome assembly GCA_037039925.1 of Doris montereyensis. NCBI lineage: Eukaryota > Metazoa > Mollusca > Gastropoda > Nudibranchia > Dorididae > Doris > Doris montereyensis. The sequence goes on along the minus strand of JAXRKP010003456.1, from coordinate 8,106 downwards.
TTGCCCATCGAATCATCAAGCAAACATAGGACAAACAGTAATGAGGATCTTAACTTCCTAGAATGTATACTTTAATGCCATTTTTTTGAATGTTATAGGACTTAGAAAAATATAATGAGGAAAATAATGATTTTAGACTTTTAAACAAGGAACAACGTGGTATAATAGCATTACAAGCAAATGTACAGAAGATGAAAATATAGATATACCAGTTAGAGCAGCAGAAGGGGGAGAGAAGTAGGACATTTTTAGAATGAACGGATGAGACTTAATTGTACTCAAGTAGAATAGACTCAAAGACATCGACGAGCGTTGTTTTTGGACGTGTACATTAAATGATGAAAATATTTTCATTGTAAATTATAGTAATATATGCTCCACTCAGGCCATAGGAATGTGAGAAAACAGATAGCAAGTCAACACTTCCAATGTAGACGCAAGTAACATTATTGTTTCGGGAGATTTTAGTTTACATTAGACAACAACACGGACATGGACATTAGAACAGGACGAAACCGTCGTATAGGATATGGAAGGGGGATATGGAAAAGTAGCAAGCCCTTGTTAAAGAGTTGTTCCTCATAAATGTCTGCAGAGTTCAACATCACACGGTTAAAGAAAGTACGAGATCAAGGAAGTCTCTCTGCACGACCAGAAGACTGCTATACTATAATATCTAAATTACAACTTAATATCTTTAATCAAATAATTTATCGATTCTGACACCAAATGTCTGGCATTTTGGATTACAGGGCGAATGAAATTTACACCATTTTCCTTAGACCATCCTACTTTAAGCTCAATACCTCACTTCTTAATGATGATTTGATTTGATTTGATTTACCCACATCCACAACTACGGTCATCTCGGGTTTTTTTCTGTAAGATTTTTAATTTTGCCTGGACTGTCTGTAAACAGCCAAGGGATCTTTAACGTGCAGAGTGTTGTAATCTGCACATGGGACCTCCTTTGTGTCGTCTGTCTCCGATGGGAATAGGTGTCGATCAATCTATCTGGACCAGGGGTGGGAGGGGGGAGGTTAGATTTTTGCTCGAAGAACCTGCAGAAAATGTTTCAACCATTGACAGGGCTCGAACCCATTACCTTTTGGTTGAGAGGCCGACAACTTGCCTCAGGACAACCAAAACCCCCAGTATTAATGACGAACAGTGTATCAAACGTAATCAAGGGAAATATAAATAAAAGTTTTAGAAGAACGCGTTAACTGGATCGATCATCATAAGAGGAAATCATTGAAATACCTCAAGCTTGTGGTATGAGAACAGACTATTTATTGTTGACAGAAAATAATGACTTGAGAACAAAATAGCAGAAAGTCAAAAATTCAAAAGACTTAATCACTCGGTTGCAGATTAAAAAGAAGGACTTTAAATTAAGATGTTTGAAGATAAAAAAAAAAGGGAGCTGAGCTCAGATAAGATCGTGAATTATTTTTGGATATTATTGAGGAGGGCGAAAGATGTAGCAAATCCTTCTTGAATTTGGATAAACGCAGATCTCAAAGTAACACAATTTTAAAATTGAGCAATATTTATAATTAGGACTGAAATTGAGAATAAAATGGAGATAGCCAACTATGTGACGTGACTGTGGAGGACATGAGTGAAGACACACAATGATGATTATGATCAGAGAAAGGTAATTATTATTCGTTTCTTCTTTTCTTTTTTCACTGTAGAATTGTATTTGTCTCGCTCCTGTTTCTCATTGTACCCTTGCACACCCATGTCTCGCTCCTGTTTTTCATTGTACCCTTGCACACTCATGTCTTGCTCCTGTTTTTTCATTATACCTTGCATACTCCCTTTGTTTTTCATTGTACCCTTATTACTGTCTCCCCTTCTGTTTTTCATTGTACTCTTGCACACTCATATTTCGCTCCTGTTTTACATTGTACCCTTGCACACCCATGTCTCGCTCCTGTTTTATGTCTTTTCTCGCTCCCCACTGTTTTTCATTGTACCCTTGCACCTCATGCCTCGCTCCTGTTTTTCATTGTACCCTTGTACCCATGTCTCCCTTCTGTTTTTCATCATTACCCTTGTACCCATGTCTCCCTTTCTGTTTTTCATTATACCATTGCACACTCATATGTCGCGCTCCTGTTTTACATTGTACCCTTGTACACTCATATGTCTCGCTCCTGTTTTACATTGTACCCTTGTACTCATATGTCTCGCTCCTGTTTTACATTGTACCTTGTACACTCTGTGCCTCGTTCCTGTTTCACATTGTACCCTTGCACATTCATGTCTCGCCCTTTTCTCATTGTACCCTTGTACACTCATGTCTCGCTCCTCTTTCTCGTTGCACCCTTGTACACTAATGCTTCGCTCCTGTTCTTCATTGTACCTTTGTACGCTATGTCTCGCTCCTGTTTTTCATTTAACTCTTGAACAGTAACGCTTCGCTCCTGTTTTTCATTGTACCTTGTACACCCATGTCTCGCTCCCTGTTTTTCATTGTACCTTTGTACACTTATGTCTCAAATCCTGTTTTTTTATTGTACCATTGTACATCCATGTCTCGCTCCTTGTTTTCATTGTACCTTTGTACACTTACGCCTCGCTTCTGTTTTTCGTTGTACCCTTGTAGCACCCATGTCTCGCTCCTGTTTCTCATTGTACCTTTGTACACTTACGTCTCGCTCCTGTTTTTCATTGCACTCTTGTACACTCATGTCTCGCTCTGTTTTTCATTGTACCTTTGCACACTTACGTCTCGCTCCTGTTTCTGGTTGTACCTTTGTACACTTACGTCTCGCTCTGTTTTTCATTGCCTTTGTACATTCATGTCTCGCTCCTGTTTTTCATTGCACCTTTGTACACTCATGTCTTGCTCCTGTTTCTCATTGTACGCTCTACACTCATATCTCGCTCTTTTTTTCTGTTCTTCGTGTGTGTCTGTGTGTGTGTGTGTGTTACATTTGATTGAAATTTCATCAAAACATCAACTGAAGGCATTATTTCAGATATTCAAGTATTTAAGGTGAAAATGGATACAATAATTCTTGAAACATCAACAATGTATCTCTATCAAAGTCCACCTTGCTGAATGAATACATTCAAAATCATGCAAATAAAGGGCAAACAGCAATGACATCTAAGTGAGGAATCAGCAATCAAACCATGGCAAATTGATAATTATTTGAGAATTACAAAACATTTTTTAGAAAATGTTAACATGAAAAGGTACGCATATTATTGGCTATGTAAGTCATGGGTTCCAGAACTTGTTTCGTCTGTCTTGCTTTCTATAGATCATAGATTCATTGTTTTGAAGATCAAGCTTTAAGATGGGGTAGCAATGTCAGAATATTGTGCACGTGGTCTCCATAGTCGCAATCCTCCATAATACAAAGATCGTCTGATCTTGCCAATTGAGCAGATGTCGTTGTCGCATTCGCATATAGGTTGTTGTATTCGTTGTTCTTGACGATGAAGTTTCTATCCTTTGATTGGTAACGCCATTCACCAATAATGAGATCATCCGTCTCTGCAAGAATAATACGTGTCGTTTGAAATGTCTAACACGAGCTATGTCATTGTTTCGATCTGGCTGTGTAATATGCCTTCCTGTGATTTTTGAAGGCCTGGACGCTTATTTTATCACAGTGAAGTTGCTTGATCATGTCAGCAAAGCGTGTGTGATCACTTTTACCACCTTGTTGGTTTTTCATGGATGAGTTTTCCTCACTTGTGCGAGAGCTTTTTTTTGTCATATTCGGTCTCACTGTCTGACGTGATAGATGTGTCAGAAATGTGTAGATCTATCTTCTTCTCGGTGTGTTTCATATCTGTAGCTGTGTCGTTTAGGTTGTTTGATTCACTGATTGTATTTCCGACCATAGACGTGTCGTCAAGGGGGCGATGTTACAGTTGACACGCTGAATAAATGGATTGCACTGTTGTTACTCTGGATTGAGTCCATATTGCTGCTGTTTGTTTGTTTGTTGTATGTCAGCCATTTTTTTCTTTGTGCACTCATGTCCTGCTCCTATTATCCCTTGGGGTGAAGATGTTGTAAACACAGAGTCAGAGGCAAAAGTTGACAAAAATGCGTTTTGGAAATTGATATTCGCATCTTCCATTAGTATTAAAGTAAGTAATGGCCCTTTAAATAGTCACCTCTCCGGACAGAGCGCTAGTCCGACGCAGGTTTGAACCCCTGAGCTAGGGCTTGAATCATTTATTCCTGGGTCACGAGAGGAAAATGAATGCACGTGTCTTTCCCGAATAACCATGACGTTGGATCTAGCATTATGTCAGGATTTGGACAGGACCTCATGATGCCGAATTTCAATAAACAACTAGGCCTACCAAGCGACGCTCTATAAGCATAATAAATACCATATTAAGTGTGAAATACCAGCATGATAAATATATAGTAAGTGTTAAATACCATCATATAAATACATAGTAAGTGTTAAATACCAGCATATAAATATATAGTAAGTGTGAAATGCCAGCATATAAATATATTATGAGTGTTAAATAACAGTGTAATAAATACATAGTAAGCGTTAAATACCAGTTAGCCAATAAATACATAGTAAGCGTTAGATACCAGTGTGAAATATTGTAAGTGTTAAATACCAGCATAATAAATACATAGTAAGCGTTAAATACCAGTGTAATAAATACATTGTAAGTGTTAAATACCAGCGCGGCCAAATGCTAGACTTCATGAGCAAAGCTATCGTTGCCAACTCGTTGTTAATGGACTTTCGACCCCATGATGAAAAAGACAAGACTCGTCGTCACCATTTTGGTCTCATCCGCCTACCATGTTTAGATTAAGACACACTGCCATGGGACAAACGTATCTTTATCACAAAGGGCGTTGAGTTACAGAAAAACAACGAACCCCTGTCTGGCACCTTCCTCAAGGTAAACGACGCGAGATCAATCGATCCGTCGTATTGTCTTCTACACCAAAAGCTTCCGGTTTTCTCCTTTCCGCACCGGATAGACGGCTCATAGACGGATTGGACGTGGAATGTGATCCACCCACTTTCACACAGGTTACTGGCTTCTTGGGTATTGCCAGAGGTCTTTGGGGGTCAAGTAGGGCAACGAAATGTCTATTTCTAGAGGCAGTCTTATGCACGTATAGCATTGACTTGTAGTAGACGAAGGGCTGTAACCCCGAAATCAAAGATCTGGGGTCTATCACAGAATAAGTAAATGAATGTTTTTCCAAGCCGAAAATAGCAAATGCGAGATCCTCCTAAATATTTACAAGCGAAAAAGAAGTGTTTGTCCGACTTTTTGATAATTTCCTGTGTTACCAAGGGCTGTTATAATGAATGCCGTATAAAAATGGATAAGATCACACTGCAAAGGAGAATCTGTTTTCCTTGAGCAGACAATGTGTCGGAAAATTGAATACTTGGGAGCTTGCTTTGCCTGAGTTCATAACGACTAAAGGTCATTGGAATGCCTGCAGCTAGCAGGTGGTGTGAATGAGTACCCAGTCATAGGTAGAGAAATATCCTGTCAGAGTGTGAGTTCAAAAGGCCTAACAAACTGCTGTCCTGCATGCTCCCATTGGAGTTGAGAAGGACTTGGAATGAAATGGGGGG
>JAXRKP010003455.1:0-12021 GCA_037039925.1 Doris montereyensis | reverse complement strand
CTATTTTAATGTACATCCAGTGGTGCTATTTTAATGTACATCCAGTGGTGCTATTTTAATGTACATCCAGTGGTGTTCTTCTAATGGACATCTGGTAATTATCTTCTGTTGAATATTTAGTGGTGCTCTCGTATTGTATATTTACTGGTGCACTCCTGGTAAATACATGTATATTTAGTGATGCTCTTCTGTTGTATATATCGAGGTGCTCTTCTGTTTTATATCTAGTGGTGTTTTTCTAGTGTATATCTCGTAGTGTTCTTCTATTTTATATATAGTGATTTTTTCTAGTATATTATATGAAGTGATGCTCTTCCATTTTATATATAGTGAAGTTTTTCTAGTGTATATCAAGTGATGCTCTTCTAGTGTGTATCTAGTGGTAGTCTTCTAGTGTGTATCTAGTGGTAGTCTTCTAGTGTGTATCTAGTGGTAGTCTTCTAGTGTGTATCTAGTGGTAGTCTTCTAGTGTGTATCTAGTGGTAGTCTTCTAGTGTGTATCTAGTGGTAGTCTTCTTCATCTAGTGTATATCTGATGGGAGCCTTCTTTTACTATATCTAGGGACTGAGGGGGTGGGGACAATGTAGAACATGGCGTTGCCTATATTCGAACAGTCCACCTCAGGATCCTAAGTTCAAAAGTGTAACCGCTAGACCACCCACGCCACCTCACAACGTTTACATAACTGTGAAGTGTTTATAATCAGGGTAAAAGTGATGAAATGAAGTTGTGAATGTGGCCGATTCCCTATTGTTTATTGTTTTCTTATATTGAGTTATTTGATGATCGATTGCAGGCCTAGAATCAAAGTTTGTTATAATCGTATACCGGGTATTTGAGGAAAACAACGTGAAAGTTTGGAGTCATCAAAACCTCTTAGATTGATGAACTTTTTTGTACCAAAGAATTTTTTTAAATTAGATATCGACGCAGACATCTTTTTTTCGTTCATGATAGGTAGCCATTAATGAGCTTATTTCCAGTTTTACCGTTATTTCAAAACTGCCAAAGTGCAGAAGGAGCCTTTTGACTGGAAGCCAGCGAGGTTTCTGATTTTGTTATTTCCCAGAGATCAGTTTATCCTATTCTATATTGCTTCTAGCCTTCTAATACTCAATGTTTTACACTGCATGTAGTTTTTAAACCAGTATCTGGAGGTGTTTTGTTTTGTTCGTTTGCATGTTTCATAATTTGATATAGATATAGTATTATTAAACTAAAATGTTGGGGGTTTTAATGTTGGGAGTGAGCTTATTGAACTTTAACTCCATTTGAGAGTTAAGAATGAGAAAAGGTTGGTTGTCAAGGCATAAACTATGAGTGGAAAGATAGTTAACTTATCATTGTCCTGTATATATATATTTTTTATCAAAACTAAAATATTAACACGTGAACGTCTCAAAGCAAAAAGCAATGAACTAAGAATAAAATTGACTATTTCCCTTTTTTCTCTCAACCCCCGTTGGGTTTTTTTTATACAGATCTTGAGTTTGAATGACCTTGGCGTCCCTGGAGGTATCACATGGTTTACACGTGGTATGGTTAACACTATTTTCAAAACTCTGGTCACTGGAAGTCCATTTGGACTTGGGTCAGATCCTGATCTCAAGGTAAGTCCCAAGATTAGGAAGCATTTAATACAGAGCAGATGTTATATAGGGGCTTCTACTTCTACAAATTCACGAGAAACCCATGCTCAGTAGCGTACTACTGTTTAAAAATTTATATCATGAAGTCTTTCAAGGTCTATTTATTGCTCGCTCCACGCTTGAGCAATTTTCGTCAAACAGGGCTTGGGCGATTTGCGGGTGCTACTGGTAGGTCCTATTTCTTTCCTTTCACTCTTTGGCTTAACTTTCATCTTGCTGATTTGTTTTCTTAATTCAACCTGATATTACCGCATTTGGTGGACAGGTAAAATTGCAGTCATTTAAATCAAGCAAACAGGGCGTGCGAACAAAACACGACGCACAAATAATGTTTGAATTGAAATTTATTTGAAATTTTGCAAAATTGTGTTATTTGACGAAGTCAATTTTCTTATATTATTATGTGATCTATGAAGAAATCATCTTATCTTATCTTATCTTAAAATGCTCGGGTGCGGATGTGTTTTAGGGTGGGGTTTTTTCTTGTTCGCCGCACGTGTCGTACAAGCCGAATGTGTCCCGGTCGTAATTGAAAACTCTGTGTACAGCTACTTTCTTGAACTTTGAACAGCGGTCCACGCTTGAGTGAGCACGATGTCATCGAATGAACGTGCGCTCTGTTCGTCGAAAAATGCTCAAGCGTGGACCGAGTCATTTGTTTCTTAACACGTCATGAGAAAACCAAGTGCCGGTGTAGAGAACTGGGGTGTTTCAGTTACACCTGATCCAATGTTTTCACCTGGGGAGGGGGGAGGGGGATGGGGAGGGGGAGGGGGAGGGGAGGGGAGGGGGTTATGTAAAGGTTAAATTTCTTCCCAGCTGCGTCGCCTTCCCATGAATGATAGATATAACCAATATTATAATACAGAGCAAGTTTCATCGATTGTTCTGTGATAAATATTGAAAAGTCAGTCCTGGCATCACCATGCTTCATTTAGGATAACGGAGAAAAACGACAATAAATGACAACTCTATCAATAAACATCATTCAATGTGACGTCAGATGAAAAACGACAATAAGTGACAACTCCACCAATAAACATCACTCAATGTGATGTCAGATGAAAAACGACAATATGTGACAACTCCACCAATAAACATCACTCAATGTGATGTCAGATGAAAAACGACAATATGTGACAACTCCACCAATAAACATCACTCAATGTGATGTCAGATGAAAAACGACAAGTAAGTGGCAACTCCACCAATAAACATCACTCAATGTGATGTCAGAAGAAAAACGACAAGTAAGTGGCAACTCCACCAATAAACATCACTCAATGTGTTGTCAGAAGAAAAACGACAATAAGTGACAACTCCACCAATAAACATCACTCAATGTGATGTCAGAAGAAAAACGACAAGTAAGTGATAACTGCACCAATAAACATCACTCAATGTGATGTCAGAAGAAAAACAGAAAGAAGGAAGAAAGAAAGAAAGAATTTATCACCTTAGCAAAATTTTCAAAATGTGATTAAGTTGCCGAAAACAGACAAAAAGCACTTATGAATAATGAATTCATAGATTGTGTTACAAACAATGAGGCAGAGGGGAGGGGGGGGGCACATCGAAATTGAAGGATAATCACATTACATAGTACCGAAGTACCGTATGAACAAAGACAAAACAAATTCAAGGAATAGACAGAAAATATTCTTTGGCCACATGTACTTGTACGGTCGTCTTTTTCTTTCTTTCTTCCTCCTTTCTGTTTTTCTTCTGATAAAAACGCATTGTGTGATGCCTTAGGTAATGCTTAGACCCAGATTTGAGATACTTCTCCTTTATTGTTTGACGAAGGGTTATACCCGAAACGTCACGTGTTTGCTCTGTCTTTATTGATACAGTTGTCACTTATTGTCGTTTTTTACCTTTGGCTTCACTCCACTGTGGCTCCTTTGTATTATTTAGGATAAAGGAATGGTTTGAGTTCGATTTAATTTGATTTTACCCGCATCTGCTATGTAATCCGAAGTTGGCGATATGATAATAGGAATTAGTATATTCTTCCGAGGCAAGGTGTCCGCCTCTCAACCAAAAGGCAGTAGGTTCGAGCCCCACTAACGGTTGAAACATTTTCTTGAACTTTTTTTGTTTTAGAAAAATCTACCTCCCTGGTCCAAATAGGTGGATCGATATCTAGTTATCGGAGACGGACTGTAAAAAGGAGGTCCCGTGTGCAGATCATGACACTCTGTACATTTTAAAGGTATCTTGGCTGTTCACATGACAGTCCGGGCAAAATTAAAAATCCTACAAATAAAGCCGAGATCACCTTAGATGTGGATGTGGGTAAATCAAATCGAACAAATTATAATTATGCAAAATGTCAATGGTTATACATTGTGTGTATATAAATTTCCATTGCCGACTAAAGAGGGGGTTTGGTTTGGGGGGGGTGGGGGGAGGGGGTTGTGTTTCTTTATTTATTGTTGTGGGGGGGAGGTTGTTTGTTTCTGTTTGTTTATTGTTGTTGTGGGGTTTTTATTGTTTGTTTGGGGTTTTTTTGGTTGCTGTTGTCGTTGGGTTTTTATATCTTTGCTTCCATATTTAAATCGTTGAAAACACGAGATAAAAAAAAAGAAGAATCATTAATAAGTGGTAAATGGTAGTAATTGTTCATTTACCTTCAATATCACCACATGCTAGATTCTATAATAATAATATTATCTACCATGAAAGTGTGTCGTGTTTCCTGTCTCTCTAGATCTACGACACGACAATGGAAGGTGTGAACGTCCGCGTGTACGAGCCTAGTGTGCTAGAAGATAACCGGAAACGACCAGTTCTGATCTATTATCATGGTGGGGGCTGGTCGTGGCTTGATGTCGGTGAGTCAGTCTGCCATCAACATAATTAGTAGTAGATTTATTGTATTATTTACTTTGGTATTTGTTAAGCAATTAAGAGGTATACTTCTACTTCAGCCTTTAATTGGTTAGTTTCTTAATCAGAATCAGAATCTTTTATTTGTCTCTGAGTAGAGAAATGTGTTGGAGAGATTGCGATTGAACGAAAACTGCAACAAGAGTTCACGAAATTATTTGGTTAAAAAAAAGGGGGGGGGGGGGGGACACATGGACCACAGAAAAAGCCATGATAATATATATTGAAGCAGATCTGGATTTTTTATTTGTTTATTTGATTTGATTTAACCTCATCCACAACTAAGATGATCTCGAGGTTTGTGGTAGGATTTTTATTTTTATTTTGCCTGGACTGCCCTGTAAACAGCCAATGGATCTTTTATGTGCGCAGTGCTGTGATCTGCGGACGGGACCTCCTTTTTATCGTCCGTCTCCGGTGGCATTAGGTGGTAGTGTTGTAAGTTTGCAATCAAGACCATACTGGTTTAAAAGATATAGAATAGTACACAATGACTCGTAGAGAATGATGTTTTATGGTAAACGTGTGAGCTGAGCTGAAAGTGACAGAAATTTGATTTCCCTAGCAAGCTGTGGAACAGTCTCAGCCAAGATGTCAAAACATCAAGAAATCTTAACATTTTCAAAATGAGACTCAAAACATAAGAGTTATTCAAGAAAGCATTAATTCTGAATAACTATTTTTCCTTAAATACAAGCAAATTCTATTGTAAACCAATATCTAAAGTTGTGAAAATTCTGTTCTCAATTTCATCAAATCGTTGTGATTGTATTGATTTTTACTTACTTTCTTTTTCCAATGTTATAATTTTTTTTGTTTTCTTTTAGCGCATAATAAATAAGTTTATTCTCATTGCCTTTGAGCACTTAGAGAGATACGTACGCTTTACATTAAATGAATTATAACTATTACCATTACTATCATATTATTTGGTATGATGCAGACGTTTCACCACATCAACACAAAAGAAAGCTTTCACTCTTTAGAGTTTCCAATCAAAATGCTCATTGACTACACATCAACATCACCCCGGCTCTGAAATAGTATATGTTTACATGTATTGGTTTCTGGTTTTGAAGTTGAGTTGAACTGTTTCAAGGGAAAATGAGACAGACCCATTTTGAATTTTTCATGAATTTCCTCTTCTTTTTTTTTTGTTTGCTTCCACTAATCATTCTACATGTAATTACTATTATTCTAATCTTTCAGTTTTAAGATTTCTTAGTGATGGAATAGTACATTTTCAGAAGGATTGCTAATAACATAATACCACTATAATGTTTTATAAGACTATTTAAAAGTTGACATTTATCATAATGTAACAATATAATACAAGACCCCCGAATAAAACATTATTTATGATACTATTTGATGCAATGAGCCCGGAATAGCTTTATTTTTTAAAGTATAAACAGCGCTCAAAGCATAAAATAATAAGCACGACCAAAATGAAGAGGTTATGGGTGAAAATACACGAACGAAATCAATCCATTTCCTAACTCTGTCCTCAGATGTGTACGACCCAGCCACGCGAGAGTTCGCCAAAAGAGTTCCAATGGTCGTCATATCCGTCGAGTGAGTTTGGGTACATCGTGACCTTGTGGTTATGACGTCACAATCAATGCTTATCAACAATACGATTAAACCTAAATATTACCTTATCATAGAGCTTTCTAGTCTAGTGCATTTTCTGTATTCTTATTATATTACAAGTATGCCACACCCCGGATGGCACTAAGTACGATTATTAGATCGGATCAGTATTCGCAGGTAAGTCTGAAGGTACTATTCCAACTTGTTTAATTATAAAACATGTTCAAACAGGCGGCTTAGGTGAATAAAAACTTTACTTACGTGTGGAGAAACAATTAAATATTCAATAATTAAACATTACTTCTGGTATAAAACTTTTTAAAAACGATTTTGGAATCATTTAGAAACTACATGTACGTGCAAAATATGATTACTCTAAGTAGTCTGGTAACAGAGGCTTTAGCGAACAAAGAGCGACAGACTCAGAATTATATAATGTTTACATTCCGGGTGGTACCAAGTAAGTACAATTCGGGTAAGTATTCAATTTTAAGGTTACCCATACAGGCGTGAAGGTACTATTTCAACTTTTTAATTACAACCTGTTCAAAATGGCTTCCTAGATGAATAAACATTCTATTTAAAGACGAAAAACACTGAAAATTTCAATAATTAAACGTCACTGCTGGTAGAAGAAGTCTTGGAATGAAAACAATCTTGAGATCGCTTAGAACCTACATGCAAAATAGGGTTTCTCTTGGTGGCCCGGCAACAAAGCCTTTGGCGAACAAAGAACGACCAACTTAGAATTATACATATATATATATATATATATATATATATATATATATATACATTATTGTTACAAGATTGAAGCTATCACCAATACATCAACAGCATCAAGATCAATCAGCTGCTGCCACAAAAAATAGTACCACAAATCGGATGATTTCATCATTATTTCTATATCCTTGCATCGCTGGTACTAACATAAGTAATGATCAATTTAAAAAATACTGGTGAATACTATTGGATAGAGCAAACATGACACATTTGGATATTATGTCATATTTATTATATCTGTACAAGTCTAACGGTAACAGTAATACCCCAGATTGTGGGTCATGGTCCTCCATATAACATATATGTAGATATAGGTCTACAATTAAAACTATAGGCCTTCAATGTTAAGTATAGCCATGACATAACTATTCGCCGAGCTTTCATCAATATGGTAACACAACAACATTGGCATAGTGCTATTGAATATCATTATTACAAGGCTATCACTAAGAAATATAGCTGAAACATACACAGGTTCTAAATCTACACCTAGCGTACATAAACATAGCTCTAACATTAGAAATATAGTCTAACAATTATAATCGAGACCTGACGCTCAGTAACATAGTCCTGCCATAACAGTAATATATATATATATATATATATATATATATATATATATATATATATATATATATATATATATATATATAAATATATATATATATATATATATATATATATATATATATATATATATATATATATATATATATATATATATATATATATATATATCCGGGCAGTGGACAGGTAGGTACCTGTACGGGGAGTAGATGATCCTACCCTCCACGACTCTCCTGCAGCTGCCTTGCAGGCCGGTCTTGACTGACCAAATGCTAAGGGAGTTAACCCTGACAGAAAATAACAACCTGCTACCTTGCAGGCTGGTCTCGAATGACTAAAGGCTTAGGGAGTTAACCCTAACAGAAAATAACAAGGCCTGGTAGGGGGCCTCAAGGTGGCATCCCTACCATCTACCTAGGGTACAGTGGGCTAATCCCCTTCTTATCCAAAACAAAACAGATTCAGAGAAAAAATAAATATAATATAACCGGCTTGATCTTTCGAAGACGAACTTGGAAACGAATACGGAATGTGATTTTTGGAACATGGAATGTTAGGGCAATAAATGGAAAAGAGAATTAGTAGAAGAAATGTAAAAATTCAAAGTAGATATTTTGGCCATTACAGAAACAAACAAAAAAAGGACAAGGAATAGACAATGTAGGACCAAATCATATTTTAATCTTCTCACGGGTAGACGTCAAAGATAGAGTTAGAGCAGGGGTAGGCCTCCTAGTGCATAAAAGATATGAAAAACTACTAGAAAGTATTAAACCAAAAGGACGAGAATTTAAATTATTAATAGCTTATGGACCAAACGAAGACGCAACTAAAGAAGAAAAAGATACCTTCGAAAACGATTTACAAATAACTGCAGAGAATCTTAAACCCAAACAGGAACTAATGCTTTAAGGACATTTAAATGCTAGCGTAGGCAACAATGTAGAAACATCAGGAGGAGTAATAGGTAAAGAAGGAGAGACAATAACTTCTCCAAATGGAGAGAGACTAACAGATTTTTGCCTAAAGCATAACATGAAAATAGCAAACATCTTTTTTTCCTCATAAAGATATCCACAAATATACAAAACTAAATGAAGACAGTTAGAAAAGTCAATGATAGATTACATATTGTGCTAGCAGCTCCCTTGTTGACAGTACATTTCTGGATAAGTACACAAATAGAGGAGCAGAAATATGGTGATCAACTCTTAATGTTTGCCAAAATGAATTAACACTGAAGAAAACAAAACAGCAAAGGAAAGAGGGCTGAAGTTACTAAATTCAAAAATAGATAACAAAATAAACCAGTAGTAAAACAAGTATACCAATCTAGGATACAATATTTATCAGTGAAAGGCAATGGATCTTGAATGGGGATAGCACAATAGAACAAAAGTGGCATATGTATAAAGAAACACTCCTCAGTTGTACTGAAGAGGTCTGTGGTAGGAAATAAATAAAGGAGATATGAAATGAACAGCATGGTGGAATGAGAACGTCAAGACCAAGATCAAAGAAAAGAAGGATGCCAGGAAGAAATACTTGCAAACAAAGAGACCAGAGGATAGGATAGATTACGTGAATAAAAGAACTATCGCCAAAGAGGAAGATTAGGAAAACAAACAGGAACAATGGGAAGAGTTTGGACAAAGACTTCAAGAAAAGTATCAAGGAATCAAAGCTGTTCTGGGGGCAATGAAGAGTATGAGAAAGACCAAAGCAAGCCCAATACAACAAATTAAAAATGCCAAAGGAGAAATAATGAAAGAAGACAACCAAACCATGGAAACACTTAGAAAATATTTTCCCAATTACATAACCTTCCAGAAATGTATGAAACAAGGAGTAAAGACCAATTAGTAAGAGTAACAAGTAACCCAGAGGAGACACCTGAAGATGTAGGATATATCAAAGGAAAAATCCAAACAGCTATAGGAAAAGTGAAATTAGGAAAAGCCCCAGGAGCAGATCAAGTTTATCCAGAAATGATTAAAAACCATGGGAGAGAGGTAGACAAACTATTACATGCAATATGCCAACAAGCATGGAAGTCCAAACAGGTGCCAGAAAACTGGAAAAGAGAACGGTAGTACCAATACACAAGAAAGGATCAACTATGATTGTCAAACCAAAGAGGGATATCACTACTTAGTGGGTCAAAACGAGATACTTTAAATGAAAAGAGTAGAGGACCAGATTGAAGACCATTAGAGTGGATTTAGACCAGGAAGAAGTGTATGAGACTACACATTTACAATTAGACAAATAATAGAAAAATTGAAAGAACATTGACTTGCACCTGTGTTTTATTGATTAGAAAAGGTATTTGACAATTTGAGGAGGGATGAACTATGGCACTCCTTAAAAGAACACAATGTAGAGCATAAAAATTTAATAGAAGCCATTAAATGTTTAACAATATACCAAATGTGCAGTGAGAGTAGCTGAAAACATATCTATATAAAAGAAATTTGATGTAGAGATAGGAGTAATACAGGGTTGTACCCCAAGTCCTCTTTTGTTTATCTATTTATGGATTCAAATGCAAAGGCATCCTCAAAAATGAAGAAAATGAATGTAGGTATGTGGAAGCTCAAACCAGTAAATGTAGCAATGCCTTTCATTTGTCGATGGTTTAGCTCTGTTTTGGAAAATCACAAAGTGACATTCAGTCGAATATCAACATTAAGAACAATGAACTAAATAAAAGAATGAGAGTAAATGCAAAGAATAACTAAAACAAATGCTAGTAACTATGAGGAAGCTAAAACACAAAATCTAAATTAGGTAGAGAATTTAGAACAAGTTCAAAGCTACAATTATCTTTGAGTAATGATTAACCCAGAGGGAAACCTTAGAAAAGAAATCAGCCAGGGAATCAAAACGGCAAGTGCAGCATATAACCATATAGGAAAAGTTTGGAAAAACAAGAATTGTCACCAAAACCAAAATGTAGATAAATATAGTTTATTGTCCTACTGCTCTTATATGTTAGAATGGAATCTGACCTTAGACAGTAGAGAATACAGTAGAGTACAGGACAGCTGAAATGAAAATCTAAGAAGAGTAGTAGGGAAAACTAAAAAAGAGACAAAATCAGAAACACAAAACAATAAGAGATCAAACCAAAGCAGATGCATAAAACAAAGATAGAACCAAATCAATTGAGATGGTTTAAAGTACAAACAGAATGAATGACAATAGAATAGCTAAACCAGTATAGTGCTAAAGTCCAAGTGCAAAAGACCAAAAGGCAGACCTTTGGAGAAAGTGGGAAGAAGATATAAAAGAGCAATTGAAGAATAGAAATTTAACGTTTTTGGATGGAAACATAAAATGCCAGGACAGGGCATCCTTCAGAAAAGTGATCATCTCGGGCATTTGAACCCATATACCGAAGTGTAGAATGGAACTGATAAATAAATAAAGAAATATATAGTATATGGTATTAATACAGACCTAACACTCATAATCTTAACAGTAATACAGACCTAACACTCGTAATCGTTAACATTAATAAGTTAGACCTAACACTCGTAATCGTAAACATTAATACAGACCTAACGCTCGTAATCGTAAATATTAATACAGATCTAACTCTCATAATCGTAAACATTAATACAGACCAATCACTCGCAATCTTAACATTAATACAGACCTAACGCTCGCAATCTTAACATTAATACCGACCTAACACTCATAATCGTAAACATTAATATAGACCTAACACTCGTAATCGTAAACATTAATACAGACCTAACAGTCGTAATTGTAAACATTAATACAGACCTAACACTCGTAATTGTAAACATTAATACAGACCTAACACTCGTAATCGTAAACATTAATACAGACCTAACAGTCGTAATTGTAAACATTAAAACAGACCTAACACTCATAATCTTAACAGTAATACAGACCTAACACTCGTAATCGTTAACATTAATACAGGACCTAACACTCGTAATCGTAAACATTAATACAGACCTAACGCTCGTAATCGTAAATATTAATACAGATCTAACTCTCATAATCGTAAACATTAATACAGACCAATCACTCGCAATCTTAACATTAATACAGACCTAACGCTCGCAATCTTAACATTAATACCGACCTAACACTCATAATCGTAAACATTAATATAGACCTAACACTCGTAATCGTAAACATTAATACAGACCTAACAGTCGTAATTGTAAACATTAATACAGACCTAACACTCGTAATTGTAAACATTAATACAGACCTAACACTCGTAATCGTAAACATTAATACAGACCTAACAGTCGTAATTGTAAACATTAAAACAGACCTAACACTCGTAATTGTAAACATTAATAAAGACCTTACACTCATAATCGTAAACATTAATATAGACCTAACACTCGTAATCGTAAACATTAATACAGACCTAACACTCGTAATCGTAAACATTAATGCAGACGTAACACTTGTAATTGTAAACATTAATACAGACGTAACACTCGTAATTGTAAACATTAATAGAGACCTAACAGTCGTAATTGTAAA
>JAXRKP010003454.1:0-12024 GCA_037039925.1 Doris montereyensis | reverse complement strand
CTTCCAATAACGTCAAAGACGTTTAATAACGTCAAAGACGTCTAATAACGTCAAAGACGTCTAATAACGTGAAAGACGTCTAATAATGTTCAATTCGTCTAATAACGTCAAAGACGTCTAATAACGTCAAGACGTCTAATAACGTCAAAGACGTCTAATAACGTCAAAACGTCTAACGTCGTCAAAGACGTATAATAAAGTCAAAGAGTCTAATAACGTCAAAGACGTCTAATAACGTCGAAGAAGTCTAATAACGTCAAAGAGTAGACAGAGATAGTCGAATAACGTCAAACAGTGGACAGAGATGATGGCCCAATAACGTCAAAGAGTAGACAGAGATGGTCTAATAACGTGAAAGAGTAGACATAAATGGTCTAATAACGTCAAAGACATCTAATAACTTCAAAGAATAGACACAGATGGTCTAATAACGTCAAAGAGTAGACAGAGATGGTCTAATAACGTCAAAGAGTAGACAGAGATGGTCTAATAACGTCAAAGAGTAGACAGAGATGGTCTAATAACGTCAAAGACGTCTAATAACGTCAAAGAGTAGACAGAGATGGTCTAATAATGTCAAAGAGTAGACAGAGATGGTCTAATAAAGTCAAAGAGTAGACAGAGATAGTCTAATAACGTCAAAGAGTAGACAGAGATAGTCTAATAACGTAAAAGAGTAGACAGAGATAGTCTAATAACGTCAAAGAGTAGACAGAGATAGTCTAATAACGTCAAAGAATAGACAAAGATAGTCTAATAACGTCAAAGAGTAGACAGAGATAGTCTAATAACGTCAAAGAGTGGACAGAGATTGTCTAATAAAATCAAAGAGTAGACAGAGATGGTCTAATAAAATCAAAGAGTGGACAGACATTGTCTAATAAAATCAAAGAGTAGACAGAGATGGTCTAATAACGTCAAAGAAGAGACAGAGATAGTCTAATAACGTCAAGACGTAATAACGTCAAAGAGTAGAGAGTGGTCTAATAACGTCAAAGAATAGACAGAGATGGTCTAATAACGTCAAAGAGTAGACAGAGATGATCGAATAACCTCAAAGAGTAGACAGAGGTGGTCTAATAACGTCAAAGAGTAGAGAGAGATTTGCTAATAACGTCAAAGAGTAGACATAGATGGTCTAATAACGTCAAAGAGTAGACAGAGATGATCGAATAACGTCAAAGATTAGACAGAGATGATCGAATAACGTCAAAGAGTAGACAGAGATGGTCTAATAACGTCAAAGAGTAGACAGAGATGGTCTAATAACGTCAAGACGTCTAACGTCGTCATAGACGTATAATGAAGTCAAAGACGTCTAATAACGTCAAAGACGTCTAATAACGTCAAAGAAGTCTAATAACGTCAAAGAGTAGACAGAGATAGTCGAATAACGTGAAAGAGTAGACAGAGATGGTCTAATAACGTCAAAGAGTAGACAGAGATGGTCCAATAACGTCAAAGAGTAGACATAAATGGTCTAATAACGTCAAAGACGTCTAATAACTTCAAAGAATAGACACAGATGGTCTAATAACGTCAAAGAATAGACAGAGATGGTCTAATAACGTCAAAGAGTAGACAGAGATGGTCTAATAACGTCAAAGAGTAGACAGAGATGGTCTAATAACGTCAAAGACGTCTAATAACGTCAAAGAGTAGACAGAGATGGTCTAATAACGTCAAAGAGTAGACAGAGATGGTCTAATAAAGTCAAAGAGTAGACAGAGATAGTCTAATGACGTCAATGAGTAGACAGAGATAGTCTAATAACGTCAAAGAGTAGACAGAGATAGTTTACTAACGTCAAAGAGTAGACAGAGATGGTCTAATAACGTCAAAGAGTAGACAGAGATAGTCTAATAACGTCAAAGAGGTCTAATAACGTCAAAGAGTAGACACAGATAGTCTAATAACGTCAAAGAGTAGACAGAGATGGTCTAATAACGTCAAAGAGTAGACAGAGATAGTCTAATAACATCAAAGAGTAGACAGAGATAGTCTAATAACGTCAAAGGGTAGACAGCGATGGTCTGATAACGTCAAAGACGTCTAATAACGTCGAAGACGTCTAATAAGTTCAAAGACGTCTAATAACGTCAAAGACGTCGAATAACGCCAAAGCCGTCTAATAACGTCCAAGAGGTCTAATAACGTCAAAGATGATGGCCCAATAACGTCAAAGAGTGGACAGAGATGATGGCCCAATAATGTCAAAGAGCGGATAACGATGATGGCCCAGTAACGCCAAAGAGTGGACAGAAATGATGGCCCAATAACGTCAAAGACTGGACAGAGATGATGGCCCAGTAACGTCAAAGAGTGGACAGAAATGATGGCCCAATAACGTCAAAGAGTGGACAGAGATGATGGTCCAATAACGTCAAAGAGTGGACAGAGATGATGGCCCAATAACGTCAAATGATGGCCCAATAACGTCAAAGAGTGGACAGAGATGATGGTCCAATAACGTCAAAGAGTGGACAGAGATGATGGCCCAATAACGTCAAAGAATGGACAGAGATGATGGCCCAATAACGTCAAAGAGTAACAGAGATGGTCTAATAACGTCAAAGACGTCTAATAACGTCAAAGAGTAGACAGAGATGGTCTAATAACGTCAAAGAGTAGACAGAGATGGTCTAATAAAGTCAAAGAGTAGACAGAGATAGTCTAATAACGTCAAAGAGTAGACGTAGTCCTAATAACGTCAAAGAGTAGACAGAGATGGTTAATAACGTCAAAGAGTAGACAGAGATGGTCTAATAACGTCAAAGAGTAGACAGAGATAGTCTAATAACGTCAAAAAGAGGTCTAATAAAGTCAAAGAGTAGACAGAGATAGTCTAATAACGTCAAAGAGTAGACAGAGATGGTCTAATAACGTCAAAGAGTAGACAGAGATAGTCTAATAAAATCAAAGAGTAGACAGAGATAGTCTAATAACGTCAAAGGGTCGAAGATGGTCTGATAACGTCAAAGACGTCTAATAACGTCGAAGACGTCTAATAACTTCAAAGACGTCTAATAACGCCAAAGACGTCGAATAACGTCAAAGCCGTCTAATAACGTCCAAGACGTCTAATAACGTCAAAGATGATGGCCCAATAACGTCGAAAGTGGACAGAGATGATGGCCCAATAATGTCAAAGAGCGGATAACGATGATGGCCCAAACGTCAAAGAGTGGACAGAAAGGGGTCAAAGACTGGACAGAGATGATGGCCCAGTAACGTCAAAGAGTGGACAGAAATGATGGCCCAGTAACGTCAAAGAGTGGACAGAGATGATGGTCCAATAACGTCAAAGAGTGGACAGAGATGATGGCCCAATAACGTCAAAGAGTGGACAGAGATGATGTCCCAATAACGTCAAAGAGTAAACAGAGATGGTCTAATAACGTGAAAGAGTAGACAGGGATGGTCTAATAACGTCAAAGACGTCTAATAACAACGAATAGATGGTCTAATAACGTCAAAGAGTAGACAGAGATGGTCTAATAACGTCAAAGAGTAGACGGAGATGGTCTAATAACGTCAAAGAGTAGACAGAGATGGTCTAATAACGTCAAAGACGTCTAATAACGTCAAAGAGTAACAGAGATGGTCTAATAATGAAAGAGAGAGAGATGGTCTAATAAACGTCAAAGAGTAGACAGAGATGGTCTAATAACGTCAAAGAGTAGACAGAGAGGGTCTAATAATGTCAAAGAGTAGACAGAGATAGTCTAATAACGTCAAAGAGTAGACAGAGATAGTCTAATAACGTCAAAGAATAGACAAAGATAGTCTAATAACGTCAAAGAGTAGACAGAGATGGTCTAATAACGTCAAAGAGTGGACAGAGATTGTCTAATAAAATCAAAAGAGTAGACAGAGATGGTCTAATAAAATCAAAGAGTGGACAGACATTGTCTAATAAAATCAAAGTAGACAGAGATGGTCTAATAACGTCAACAAGTAGATCGAGCTGGTCTAATAACGTCAAACAGTAGACAGAGATGGTCTAAATAACGTCAAAGAAGAGACAGAGATAGTCTAATAACGTCAAAGACGTGTAATAACGTGAAAGAGTAGAGAGAGATGGTCTAATAACGTCAAAGAATAGACAGAGATGGTCTAATAACGTCAAAGAGTAGACAGAGATGATCGAATAACCTCAAAAGAGTAGACAGAGGTGTCTAATAACGTCAAAAGTAGAGATTTTCTAATAACGTCAAAGAGTAGACAGAGATGGTCTAATAACGTCAAAGAATAGACAGAGATGATCGAATAGCGTCAAATTAGACAGAGATGGTCTAATAACGTCAAAGAGTAGACAGAGATGGTCTAATAACGTCAAAGAGTAGACAGAGATGGTCTAATAACGTCAAAGAGTGGACAGATGGTTAATAAAAGTCAAAGACGTCTAATAACGTCAAAAAGTCAGAGATGGTCTAATAACGTCAAAGAAGTAGACAGAGATGGTCTAATAAAGTCAAATAGACAGAGATAGTCTAATAACGTCAAAGAGTAGACAGAGATGGTCTAATAACGTCAAAGAGTAGACAGAGATAGTTTACTAACGTCAAAGAGTAGACAGAGATGGTCTAATAACGTCAAAGAGTAGATCAGAGATAGTCTAATAACGTCAAAGAGGTCTAATAACGTCAAAGTAGACAGAGATAGTCTAATAACGTCAAAGAAGAGACAGAGATGGTCTAATAACGTCAAAGAGTAGACAGAGATAGTCTAAACATCAAAGAGAGACGTAGTCTAACGTCAAAGGTAGACAGAGATGGTCTGATGACGTCAAAGACGTCTAATAACGTCGAAGACGTCTAATAACTTCAAAGTCTAATAACGTCAGACGTCGAATATCGTCAAAGCCGTCTAATAACGTCCAAGACGTCCTAATAACGTCAAAGATGATGGCCCAATAACGTCAATGAGTGGACCCCAATAATGTCAAAGAGTAACGATGATGGCCCAGTAACGTCAAAAGTGGTCAGAAATGATGGCCCAATAACTTCAAAGACTGGACAGAGATGATGGCCCAATAACGTCAAAGAGTGGACAGAAATGATGGCCCAATAACGTCAAAGAGTGGACAGAGATGATGGTCCAATAACGTCAAAGAAGTGGACAGAGATGATGGCCCAATAACGTCAAAGAGTGGACAGAGATGATGGCAATAACGTCAAAGAGTAGACAGAGATGGTCTAATAACGTGAAAGAGTAGACATAAATGGTCTAATAACGTCAAAGACTTCTAAGAATAGACACAGATGGTCTAATGACGTCAAAGAGTAGACAGAATGGTCTAATAACGTCAAAGAGTAGACAGAGACGGTCTAATAACGTCAAAGAGTAGTCAAAGAGTAGACAGAGATGGTCTAATAATGTCAAAGAGTAGACAGAGATGGTCTAATAAAGTCAAAGAGTAGACAGAGATGGTCTAATAAAGTCAAAGAGTAGACAGAGATAGTCAATAACGTCAAAGAGTAGACAGAGATAGTCTAATAACGTCAAAGAGTAGACAGAGATAGTCTAATAACGTCAAAGAATAGACAAAGATAGACGTCAAAGAGAGATGGTCTAATAACGTCAAAGACAGAGATTGTCTAATAAAATCAAAATCCAGTACACAGAGATGGTCTAATAAAATCAAAGAGTGGACAGACATTGTCTAATAAAATCAAAGTAGACAGAGATGGTCTAATAACGTCAACAAGTAGATCGAGCTGGTCTAATAACGTCAAACAGTAGACAGAGATGGTCTAATAACGTCAAAGAAGAGACAGAGATAGTCTAATAACATCAAAGACGTGTAATAACGACAAAGTAGAGAGAGATCTAATAACGTCAAAGAATGAGATGGTCTAATAACGTCAAAGAGTAGACAGAGATGATCGAATAACCTCAAAGAGTAGACAGAGGTGGTCTAATAATGTCAAAGAGTAACGTAACGTCAAAGTAGACAGAGATGGTCTAATAACGTCAAAGAGTAGACGAGATGATCGAATAACGTCAAAGAGTAGACAGAGATGATCGAATAACGTCAAAGAGTAGACAGAGATGGTCTAATAACGTCAAAGAGTAGACAGAGATAGTCTAATAACGTCAAAGAATAACGTAGACAGAGATAGTCTAATAACGTCAAGGAGTAGAAAGAGATAGTCTAATAACGCCAAAGACTTCCAATAACGTCAAAGACGTTTAATAACGTCAAAGACGTCTAATAACGTCAAAGACGTCTAATAACGTCAAAGATGTCTAATAATGTTCAATACGTCTAATAACGTCAAGACGTCTAATAACGTCAAAGACGTCTAATAACGTCAAAGATGTCTAATAACGTCAAAGGCGTCTAATAACGTCAAGACGTCTAACGTCGTCAAAGACGTATAATAAAGTCAAAGACGTCTAATAACGTCAAAGACGTCTAATAACGTCAAAGAAGTCTAATAACGTCAAAGAGTAGACAGAGATAGTCGAATAACGTGAAAGAGTAGACAGAGATGGTCTAATAACGTCAAAGAGTAGACAGAGATGGTCCAATAACGTCAAAGAGTAGACATAAATGGTCTAATAACGTCAAAGACGTCTAATAACTTCAAAGAATAGACACAGATGGTCTAATAACGTCAAAGAGTAGACAGATATGGTCTAATAACGTCAAAGAGTAGACAGAGATGGTCTAATAACGTCAAAGAGTAGACAGAGATGGTCTAATAACGTCAAAGAGGTCTAATAACGTCAAAGCGTAGACAGATATGGTCTAATAACGTCAAAGAGTAGACAGAGATGGTCTAATAAAGTCAAAGAGTAGACAGAGATAGTCTAATAACGTCAAAGAGTAGACAGAGATAGTCTAATAACGTCAAAGAGTAGACAGAGATAGTTTACTAACGTCAAAGAGTAGACAGAGATGGTCTAATAACGTCAAAGAGTAGACAGAGATAGTCTAATAACGTCAAAGAGGTCTAATAACGTCAAAGAGTAGACAGAGATAGTCTAATAACGTCAAAGAGTAGACAGAGATGGTCTAATAACGTCAAAGAGTAGACAGAGATAGTCTAATAACATCAAAGAGTAGACAGAGATAGTCTAATAACGTCAAAGGGTAGACAGAGATGGTCTGATGACGTCAAAGACGTCTAATAACGTCGAAGACGTCTAATAACTTCCAAGACGTCTAATAACGTCAAAGACGTCGAATAACGTCAAAGCCGTCTAATAACGTCCAAGACGTCTAATAACGTCAAAGATGATGGCCCAATAACGTCAAAGAGTGACAGAGATGATGGCCCAATAATGTCAAAGAGCGGATAACGATGATGGCCCAGTAACGTCAAAGAGTGGACAGAAATGATGGCCCAATAACGTCAAAGACTGGACAGAGATGATGGCCCAGTAACGTCAAAGAGTGGACAGAAATGATGGCCCAATAACGTCAAAGAGTGGACAGAGATGATGGTCCAATAACGTCAAAGAGTGGACAGAGATGATGGCCCAATAACGTCAAAGAGTGGACAGAGATGATGGCCCAATAACGTCAAAGAGTAGACAGAGATGGTCTAATAACGTGAAAGAGTAGACATAAATGGTCTAGTAACGTCAAAGACGTCTAATAACTTCAAAGAATAGACACAGATGGTCTAATAACGTCAAAGAGTAGACAGAGATGGTCTAATAACGTCAAAGACTAGACAGAGATGGTCTAATAACGTCAAAGACGTCTAATAACGTCAAAGAGTAGACAGAGATGGTCTAATAATGTCAAAGAGTAGACAGAGATGGTCTAATAAAGTCAAGGGTAGACAGAGATAGTCTAATAACGTCAAAGAGTAGACAGAGATAGTTTAATAACGTCAAAGAGTAGACAGAGATAGTCTAATAACGTCAAAGAGTAGACAGAGATAGTCTAATAATGTCAAAGAATAGACAAAGATAGTCTAATAACGTCAAAGAGTAGACAGAGATGGTCTAATAACGTCAAAGAGTGGACAGAGATGGTCTAATAAAATCAAAGAGTAGACAGAGATGGTCTAATAAAATCAAAGAGTGGACAGACATTGTCTAATAAAATCAAAGAGTAGACATAGATGGTCTAATAACGTCAACGAGTAGACAGAGATGGTCTAATAAAATCAAGGAATAGACAGAGTTTGTCCAATAACGTCAAAGCGTAGACAGAGATGATCTAATAACGTCAAAGATTGGACAGAAATTGTCTAATAACATCAAAGTGTAGACATAGATGGTCTAATAACGTCAAAGAGTAGACAGAGATGGTCTAATAACGTCAAAGAATAGACAGAGATGGTCTAATAACGTCAAAGAGTAGATATAGATTGTCTAATAACATCAAAGAGTAGACAGACATGGTCTAATAACGTCAAAGAGTGGACAGAGATTGTCTAATAACGTCAAAGACGTCTAATAACGTCAAAGAGACAGATATGGTCTAATAACGTCAAAGAGTAGACAGAGATGGTCTAATAAAATCAAAGAGTAGACAGAGATGGTCTAATATAATCAAAGAGTAGACAGAGATGGTCTAATAAAATCAAAGAGTAGACAGAGATGGTCTAATAAAATCAAAGAGTAAACAGAGATGGTCTAATAACGTCAACGAGTAGACAGAAATGGTCTAATAATGTCAAAGAGTAGACCGAGATTGTCTAATAACGTCAAAGAGTAGAAAAAGATGGTCTAATAACGTCAAAGAGTAGACAGAGATGGTCTAATAACGTCAACAAGTAGACAGAGATGGTCTATAACGTCAAAGAGTAGACGGAGATTGTCCAATAACGTCAAAGAGTAGACATAGATGGTCTAATAACGTCAAAGATTGGACAGAGATTGTCTAATAACATCAAAGAGTAGACATAGATGGTCTAATAACGTCAAAGAGTAGACAGAGATGGTCTAATAACGTCAAAGCGTAGACAGAGATAGTCTAATAACGTCAAAGAGTTGACAGAGATGGTCTAATAACGTCAAAGACGTCTAATAACTTCAAAGAGTAGACAGAGATGATCTAATAACGTCAAAGACTAGACAGAGATGGTCTAATAAAATCAAAGAGTAGACAGAGATTGTCTAATAACGTCAAAGATTGGACAGAGATTGTCTAATGACAGCAAAAGAGTAGACATAGATGGTCTAATAACGTCAAAGAGTAGACAGAGGTGGTCTAAGAACGTAAAAAAACGTCTAATAACGTCAAAGAGTAGACAGAGATGGTCTAATAACGGGCAAAGAGTAGACAGAGATTTGCTAATAACGTCAAAGAGTAGACATAGATGCTCTAATAACGTCAAAGACGTCTAATAACGTCAAAAAGTAGACAGAGATGGTCTAATAACGTCAAAGAGTAGACAGAGATATTCTAATAACGTCAACGAGTAGACAGAGACGGTCCAATAAAATCAAAGAGTATACAGAGATGGTCTTATAATGTCAAAGAGTGGACAGAGATGGTCTAATAAAATCAAAGAGTAGACAGAGTTTGTCCAATAACGTCAAAGAGTGGACAGAGATTGTCTAATAACTTCACAGAGTAGACAGAGATGGTATAATAACATTCAAAGAGTAGACAGAGATTGTCTAATAACGTCAGAGTAGACGGAGATAGTCTAATAACGTCAAAGAGTAGACATAGATGGTCTAATAACATCAAAGAGTAGACACAGATGGTCTAATAACGTCAAAGAGTAGACAGAGATGGTCTAATAACGTCAATGAGTAGACAGAGATTGTCTAATAACGTCAAAGAGAAGACAGAGATGGTCTAATAACGTCAAAGAGTAGACAGAGATGGTCTAATAACGTCAAAGAGTAGACAGAGATAGTCTAATAACGTCAAAGAGTAGACAGAGATGGTCTAATAACGTCAAAGAGTAGACAGAGATGGTCTAATAAAATCAAAGAGTAGACAGAGATAGTCTAATAACGTCAAAGAGTAGACAGAGATTGTCTAATAACGTCAAAGAGTAGACAAAGATGGTCTAATATAATCAAAGAGTAGACAGAGATGGTCCAATAAAATCAAAGAGTAGACAGAGATGGTCTAATAAAATCAAAGAGTAGACAGAGATGGTCTAATAAAATCAAAGAGTAGACAGAGATGGTCTAATAAAATCAAAGAGTAGACAGAGATGGTCTAATAACGTCAACGAGTAGACAGAGATGGTCTAATAATGACAACGAGTAGACAGAGATGGTCTAATAATGTCAAAGAGTAGACAGAGATGGTCTTAATAACGTCAACGAGTAGACAGAGATGGTCTAATAATGTCAAAGAGTAGACCGAGATTGTCTAAAAACGTCAAAGAGTAGACAGAGATGGTCTATTAACGTCAAAGAGTAGACAGAGATGGTCTAATAACGTCACCGAGTAGACAGAGATGGGCTATAACGTCAAAGAATAGACAGAGATTGTCCAATAACGTCAAAGAGTAGACATAGATGGTCTAATAACGTCAAAGATTGGACAGAGATTGTCTAACAACATCAAAGAGTAGACATAGATGGTCTAATAGCATCAAAGAGTAGACAGAGATAGTCTAATAACGTCAAAGAGTAGACAGAGATGGTCTAATAACGGCAAAGAGTAGACAGAGATTTGCCAATCACGTCAAAGAGTAGACAGAGATGGTCTAATAACGTCAAAGACGTTTTATAACGTCAAAGAGTAGACAGAGATAGTCTAATAACGTCAAAGAGTAGACAGAGATAGTCTAATAACGTCAAAGAGTAGACAGAGATAGTCTAATAACGTCAAAGAGTAGACAGAGATGGTCTAATAACGTCAACGAGTAGACAGAGACGGTCCAATAACGTCAAAGAGCAGACAGAGATGATCTAATAACGTCAAAGAGTGGACAGAGATTGCCTAATAAAATCAAAGAGTAGACAGAGATGGTCTAATAAAATCAAAGAGTAGACAAGAATAACGTCAACGAGTAGACAGAGATTGTCTAATAACGTTGTCCAAAACGAAAGAGTAGACAGAGATGGTCTAATAACGAGGACAGAGATGTTCAAAGAGTGGACAGAGTTTGTCCAATAACGTCAAACATGAACAAATTGAGAAAGAGTAGACAGAGATGGTCTAATAACGTCAAAAGGGAACAGAGATGGTCTAATAACGTTAAAGAGTAGACGGAGATAGTCTAATAACGTCAAAGAGTAGACAGAGATGGTCTAATAATGTCAAAGAGTAGACGGAGATAATAACGTCAACGAGTAGACAGAGATGGTCTATAACGTCAAAGAGTAGACAGAGATGGTCCAATAACGTCAAAGAGTAGACATAGATGGTCTAATAACGTCAAAGAGGGACAGAGATAGAATAACAAAGAGTAGACAGAGATTGTCTATAACGTCAAAGAGTAGACAGAGATTGTCCAATAACGTCAAAGAGTAGACAGAGAAGGTTCATTAACGTCAAAGACGTCTAATAACGTCAAAGACGTGGTCTAATAACGTCAAAGAGTAGACAGAGATGGTCTAATAAAATCAAAGAGTAGACAGAGATTGTTTA
The DNA here is from genome assembly GCA_037039925.1 of Doris montereyensis. Lineage (NCBI taxonomy): Eukaryota > Metazoa > Mollusca > Gastropoda > Nudibranchia > Dorididae > Doris > Doris montereyensis. Next base: position 494 of record JAXRKP010003454.1, on the reverse strand, counting down.
ATAACGTCAAAGAGTAGACAGAGATGGTCTAATAACGTCAATGAGTACACAGAGATGGTCCAATAACGTCAAAGAGTAGACAGAGATTGTCTAATAACGTCAAAGACGTCTAATAACGTCAAAGAGTAGACAGTGGTCTAATAACGTCAAAGAGTAGACAGAGATAGTATAATAACGTCAAAGATTAGACAGAGATGATCTAATAACGTCAAAGAGTAGACAGAGATGGTCTAATAACGTCAAAGACGTCTAATAACGTCAAAGACAGAGATGGTCTAATAACGGCAAACAGTAGACAGAGATAGTCTAATAACGTCAAAGAGTAGACAGAGATGGTCTAATAACGTCAAAGAGTAGAGAGAGATAATCTAATAACGTCAAAGAGACATAGTCTAATAACGTCAGAGATAATAGTCTTACTAACGTCAAGAGTAGACAGAGATAGTCTTAATAACGTCAAAGAGTAGACAGAGATAGTCTAATAACGTCAAAGA
>JAXRKP010003452.1:0-12133 GCA_037039925.1 Doris montereyensis | reverse complement strand
AAATCATTCAAATTATAACAATAACAAAAGAAAAGAACAAAACTATAAAAATACTAGGGACAAAGAAACCCTACACAAATCCTTCCCACCCCTTTCAGCAATAAATGTTATTGTCAGGGACTCACAGTTAGAATATGTAACTAGATTTTGCATTATTCGTTTGTGATGAATTTCTGTAATGCCTCATAAATATAAATGTCAAAATACATTCTTTTCATTCATTTAATCGATGTTGAACAGTTCAGAATAAAACAGACAAACCCTACTTGCTTCGTTTGCAACGGACCAGGGCATTTTTCGTTCCACTAAGGTAGATGTTTTGTTTTGTTTTCACCAATACTGTGACTTAAAATCTTGATTCTAATATTTTGCTGCTGTAAATGACAGATGATATTATTGAAAGAATTTTGGGTTAGATTAAAGGAAATACTTTTAATTTGGTTTTAAAAAACACTGTAGTCCAATTATTCTGCTTTAATTTCTAGCCAAATGAGCATATGTATTTTATTAGCAGGTAAAAATAAAGATAATTTCTATATCTTTTTCTTTGCGATCATGATGAGTCATGACATCCCATAGACCAATAAAGTTTGCTTTCGGCAAGTTTCCTACGTGTTACATAGTTCCCTTTCCTTTTCGGTAAAGGAAATCAATTTTTTACATTGTTGGTTTTCCCAGACCATCTATTGTGATAAAGCCATGATGAAAGAAATCGGCCTTCTCGGACACAGAATGGTTGCTTTCTATTTCATTTTCTTCTAACCATTCTTCTTCTTCTTCTATTTCTTCTTCTTCTTCTTCTTCTTCTTCTTCTTCTTCTTCTTCTTCTTCTTCTTCTTCTTCTTCTTCTTCTTCTTCTTCTTCTTCTTCTTCTTCTTCTTCTTCTTCTTCTTCTTCTTCTTCTTATTCTTCTTCTTCTTCTTCTTCTTCTTCTTCTTCTTCTTCTTCTTCTTCTTCTTCTTCTTCTTCTTCTTCTTCTTCTTCTTCTTCTTCTTCTTCTTCTTCTTCTTCTTCTTCTTCTTCTTCTTCTTCTTCTTCTTCTTCTTCTTCTTCTTCTTCTTCTTCTTCTTCTTCTTCTTCTTCTTCTTCTTCTTCTTCTTCTTCTTCTTCTTCTTCTTCTTCTTCTTCTTCTTCTTCTTCTTCTTCTTCTTCTTCTTCTTCTTCTTCTTCTTCTTCTTCTTCTTCTTCTTCTTCTTCTTCTTCTTCTTCTTCTTCTTCTTCTTCTTCTCCTTCTTCTTCTTCTTCTTCTTCTTCTTCTTCTTCTTCTTCTTCTTCTTCTTCTTCTTCTTCTTCTTCTTCTTCTTCTTCTTCTTCTTCTTCTCCTTCTTCTTCTTCTTCTTCTTCTTCTTCTTCTTCTTCTTCTTCTTCTTCTTCTTCTTCTTCTTCTTCTTCTTCTTCTTCTTCTTCTTCTTCTTCTTCTTCTTCTTCTTCTTCTTCTTCTTCTTCTTCTTCTTCTTCTTCTTCTTCTTCTTCTTCTTCTTCTTCTTCTTCTTCTTCTTCTTCTTCTTCTTCTTCTTCTTCTTCTTCTTCTTCTTCTTTCTTCTTCTTCTTGTTGCTTCTTGTTCTCTTCTTCTTCTTCTTCTTAGTGTCCTTACTTCTTCTTCTCTGTCTGTTTACCTTCTTCTTCTGCTTCTTTTTCTTCTTCTTCTTCTTCTTCTTCTTCTTCTTCTTCTTCTTCTTCTTCTTCTTCTTCTTCTTCTTCTTCTTCTTCTTCTTCTTTCTTCTTCTTCTTCTTCTTCTTCTTCTTTTCTTCTTCTTCTTTTCTTCTTCTTCTTCTTCTTCTTCTTCTTCTTCTTCTTCTTCTTCTTCTTCTTCTTCTTCTTCTTCTTCTTCTTCTTCTTCTTCTTCTTCTTCTTCTTCTTCTTCTTCTTCTTCTTCTTCTTCTTCTTCTTCTTCTTCTTCTTCTTCTTCTTCTTCTTCTTCTTTCTTCTTCTTCTTCTTCTTCTTCTTCTTCTTCTTCTTCTTCTTCTTCTTCTTCTTCTTCTTCTTCTTCTTCTTCTTCTTTGGGTGGATCAGCCTGAGTTTTTTTTTCATCATGTTTCCAATCTGACAATACAACCGATTTCCCAGACGCCTCATACAGTAAAATCGGGGGATTTGGATTTTGATTTCATAAATTGATTATCATTATGAAAAAAACACTTTCTTTCCAAAGGTAGTTGATAAGACAATGTGTTTTCAACCAAAATGCATTTATGTGTCTACAAATTAATATTTTTCAGTTGGAATATGGCATTGAAATCGAGTTTATCCTCCTCGCCTTTGTCCTAATGGATGTGAGTGTTTGCAGTGCTACGCCAAATGACCAATGTATCAGGTTGACATCAGCCTTGTTTATGACAAGAAGGCGTACCTCGTTAGCAGTGACAACTTCATCTGAAATTGATTCTCAATTCAACGAAGTCCGATCTGGCAAGTTATAGTCACGATATTTTCGGGGTTAGAAGGCTTGCAGATGCTGCATTGGTGTTCCCAGTCAACAATCAGCTTACTTCTTCAAAGGGAATTATCATTTTGAATACTCGCCCACCTGAGAATGACCGGAAGCGCTGTCGTGAACTCTGACTGGAACTCATTCTTCGTCGGGGGAATAGACGCAGCTGGGAGCGTCAATGGGAAAAGCTGTTTTTTCAAAGGATGCAACTACAGAACTGGGGAGATCGGTGGACAGAAGCTGAAACCAGCTCTCTTCTTACCGTGTGACATTTACTCAGCCTGGAGTCTGAAAATGATCTTTTTATCGTTAAAGGAGACAACTTTGGTTGATGAATGCAAATGAACAAGTGACAGGGCCACGGTCGTTGACACAGCTTTTGACAGAAGTCGGCTTTTGTGCTTGACTAAGAGAGTTCCAGGGTTAAGGTGGCGGAATACGAAAAAAAGAAATGGGATGGTCATAATCGATGCCGCAGAATTGACAGTTTTGCTTACGGTTTATATCTTCAATAACGCCTCATCAGGTGGATATTGAGGGGAAGAGATATTACTCGGGAAGCATTGGAGAATGGGAAGGTCTTCAGCCAACGTAGACGCTGGCGTCGTTTGGTCAGGCGATGCCGAGTGCTACTTTTTCAGAGGTGCCACCTTTTGTAAGTACTACAACGACTATTCTACGGTTCTCCCATGGATGGTATTGTCGGAAACAATCAATGGAAGGCTTCATCAACATTTCTGTTTATCATTTGGCAAACCTTAAGGGCAATACTTTGAGGTAATGTTTAAAGGCTCCGAGGTGGGTTCGTTACGATGGTCCTAAAATTATGATGTCTCAGCAGTCTTGGAAAATTGACAGACATGAATCTTCCTTGCCATCTGATTGGCTTGAGCCGCGTGGTCACGCACTCTACGCTATCAAGGGCAACCAAATCTGGAAGTGTGTTTTCCAAATGTGCTCAATGGCCAAACTGTGCAGGTGATGACACGAAAAGACCGCAAATTTGGCTGTGATGAAATCGATAGCAGTCCATGGTCGAAACATAATTAATATGGTTTCAAGTTTTAGCATTAGAGCATATGTCAATTATATGGTTTATTTTTAATTCTAAGGATATTCATTTCTTTGCATAAATTTCTTTGTTTCCAAAATCTAACAGGGAAATTAAACTTCCTGTTTGTATTTATTGAATTACATGTTTTTCGCTTTATTTAAGTCAATCTGATATCGTGGATCTGAACAGACGAATCATCACCATCAGCAGTGAAATTATGTTCTTGTTTTCATGAAAGACACCATACATTAAAAGAGCCGATATGACATTGAAATACAATATGTTGTTGTTGTTGTTGTTATTAACTTGCCCAATGCTATTATAATGGCGTGAACTGATTAGATACTGGATTTGTAGTTCCGCGTACAATGTTCAAAAAAGAACTGTGGAACAATGTTTCATACAAGCACAGATGTTCATGGTGTTTTAATGCTTATAAGATGTCAAACGAAACATACCCCCCCTATATAATCTTCCCCGCGGTCTGATCCTTTCGAGTCACAATGAGTTCGTAGACGGTGGAGCATTAAGCCAAGATTCCTTTGAGCTTGGATTATTAGTGTCGCCATCAACGCCCATGTCAAATGCAATGAACCAGTTTTGATTAAACTGGTTTTTTGGTTGTTTTTTTGACTCCATGGGGCGATTTTTGAATTTATACATAAATAGATATGTAGGCAAGATTCTGTCAAAACATATCATATTTTATCTTGTAGCATGAACAAAGCATTAAATCGGACGAGTAAGCAACGGCTTGTAACCCCATGGGGACCAGAGGTGGTGACGGAAGCAGGGGAGTGCGGGTGGGGGTAGTTGGTCATGTCTGAGAGAACTTGACTATATCATGCCTGTCCATTGACATCCCATGTCATATTTTATTAACGATGAAATTAGAAGTATGATAAAATGCACACGTAGGTGCAACATATGAGAGAAATCGAGCAAGAGAGCAATGCCATGGATCAAATCTATGGCAGAAATGTGCAAGCGATTTTGGCAACAGGAAACAGTGGAACAAGTCAATGGCGTTGTTACGGGAACGATATGCAAACATTGGAACAATAATCATCAACATACGCAACCGTTTAATATTCAACTCATAAAAATTAAATTTATTCACAACCGTGAAAACAGTGAACAATAATTTGACATATTTCTACTCGTTGGTAGTGGAACATAGTTATAACCACGTATGAAACATGGAACAATCATTCGTATGGATCTTAAAACAGAAAATAGTATATAATGAGCTAATCGCTGTAAAATTATACAAAAGCATTCGAAAGTAACAATCATTCAGCCAAATGAAATAGCGGCCTATTGGAACTGACATATTACATTTGACATGGAACAAAAATTTAATCAATAAACGATGAGCATTTGATGGAAAATACATTTCGCAGTGTATTGAAAAAGAATGCTCTACTGACTTAAAGACAGGAGTGGTGTTGATGAAATACCAAAGCATTGTAGTGTAGCCATAAACCTGTTCTGATTTTGGAAGGCACAAATGCCGGATGTTAGATGTGTTTCTGCTTTCCATGCTTGGGTCGTATTTCTAAGAAATAAATCAACACAAGGAAACGATCTAATTGGCTTCTCTGGCTGAGATGCTTTCTGGCCACATGTAGCTGAACAAACCCGATGCCCCCAAATCATACAGAGTTGGGGTCTACACGGAAATGAGTTTTCTTGGGCCAGGAGGGAATTGTATTTATGTCAAAGCATGCTGCAGAAGCAGTTGACCTATTTTGAATGGCCATGCCTTTTATTCCATGTGCCTGCGTGCCAGCAGTTTGCTTTCTTCACAAATTAGTTTTGCTGCACCAGTATGTCTTCTGCTGCCTGTTGAGGTTTGTTGCAAAAAGCCAAATATTTGTAGTGAACTCATTGTTAAATATTGTCTCTGTAATTTCAAAGTTTTGCAGGCTGATTATTCTCTGACATGCATTTTTCAGTATAAATTTTGAACATTGTGTTATTTTCAAGGCTAAACTCTATGTGTTCTTCTTTTTTGTACTTTCTCCGTAGAGTTGTAACAGATCGAATGTGTTGCCTGATTTCATTTACACCACCGATTCAGGTACACGGCTAGCTATGATTGTTGTGTTTCCCGTAAATGTCTTGACACACTGTTCCGTTATCTTGTCCTTTGGACCAAACACTAAACACGAAATCCTAACTGATGCCAGGTGTTACCATGAAGAATGACTTGTACATCTTAGTAGCATTTTCATTTTTGAGCTGTGTATAGACGAACTGGCGTCTTCAGTCGCGTCCATTTCCGTAGCACTTCGCTCTTTGTTGGTAGGCGATTCATTCAGAACTGAATTGTCTCTGCTGTTCCACATATCCCATGGACCAGTAATTTGAAAAAGACAAACTCTTGTATTTCTTCTCGACTTAAATTGTATTTGCCATTTATTCGACATCGAATACCACACCACTTCCCAATCGTTCTAGCTGTCACTTCCTTTCATGGGAAAGAAATACCTGTACATGAACGCCAATGTTCCTCAAAATCTTGGTTTTGTTCCTTTTCCAAGATCTTTAATTCCATTTGCGTTTCCTTCCACTTCCAATGCTCTCGATGTTTGTTTGATATTCTTAGACGTATTTGTCAGGTATCAGCTATTGGATCTTCATGCTGTTCCAACGAATCATTTAATACAAGGCATCTATCTATAGCGTCCTTCTTGCCATGATTCGTTTGTATGGTATCACATGTAGGGGTCGTGGAAGAGTAATGAATTATCATTGTTGTTTGCATTTTCTGTTTTGTGAGACGACTGTGTTTGTCCACCCTTCTGATTTAGAAGAGAAAACTTTGAAGTCATCGTCGCATCTGCTTTGCAAGGGATATCCGACGCTTTAAGATGATAATCAATCAGATTACACAGAATATAATATGAGCGACATAAAATATCAACATTGTCAATTTCAATTTCACTGCCAGATGAAAACAACTCGCTTTCGTTCCTAATGTCTCTATCTCTTCGTGAAGATGAAATGAACAAATCGCAGTCATTTTTGCCGTCTCCGCAAAAATTGAACTTGTCTGTGTAGGTTTGTCTTTCAACAGGCAGCAATTGAGGTGCATAGGAGACGGAAATGGACATGGAGATATGACGACTGCAATGTCAGTGATTATGATGATGACAATAATGATATGAGGAGGCGAGAGGATGCTTATGATGATGACAATAATGATAAGGAGGAGGAAGAGGATGGAAAGTATGAGAAGGAAGACAACGAAGAGATTGTAGTAAAAACAGCAGAAGTAGTACCAGTGGTAGTGACAACAGTGGTGATATATGTAGCAATAGCAAAAGTGGTAGCAGTCAGCAGTGGTGGTGGTGGTAATAGTAGTGGTAGCATTGTAGAGTGTTAAATAAAGTTCTAGTGTGGAGCATTTAGCCAGTCATACAGGGTGTGCAGAAAGTAATAGGTTCCATGATATTTCGATTTATTTGCACAATTTTCAAGCAAATTTAACAAAAAACATTGAGTGACTTCCACCACAGCCATGGGGAACCATGATGTGTAAATTTGTTTTCTAATCCCATTATTGGTTATCAAAAACAATTCAAAATATAAATGGAACCCAAAACTGAATAAACGACGCAACAAACTGTTCTGTAAGCCACTGACACTTTACATCACTATGCAACCTTCTTTGTTCCCATCAGTCAGTTTGTGATTGATGGAAATTGGGTATGGGTAAACGTGGACATCGTGTTGCAGGATTGTGTGAATGCTATAAAGCCAAGGACCCCTGCCTACCTTTTGCAGTCTACATCTCAGTAAACAGTGTGGGTTGTCTAAACAGACTGCCTAACGCGTTGGATGTTTTCGGACTCCTGTGAGGAGCATTCAGCCAGTCATACAGGGTGTGCAGAAAGTTTTCCATGATATTTCGATTTTTTGCAGTTAACATTGAGTGACTTCCACCACAGCCATGGGGAACTATGAAATTTTTAGCTGACGCATTTATGAACATTTCAGTCAGATACAGACCCAGTCACTTTTATTTGTTCTACCCAGAAATGAATAAGAGAAAGAGGGAAGATATTTTAATAGATTAATATTTTATTTTTACTTAACTCAATATCTTGTGCCCAAGGCATTTGATTCTTTACTGTTATTCTTTAGGCAAAAAATCTATTAGTCTCTCTCCATTTGGAGAAGTTCTTGTCTCTCCTTCTTTGCTCATTACTCCTCCTGACGTTTCCTACATTGTTGCCTACTCTCCGTAGTTTAAATCTCATAAACATTAGTTCCTGTTTGGATTTAAGATTCTCTGCAGCTATTTGTAAATCATTTTCGAAGATATCTTTTTCTTCTTTAGTGGCGTCTGTTTATCTATAAGCTTGTCAATAATTTAATTTCGTCCTTTGGTTTAATATTTACTTCTAATAGCCGTGGGCTTATAAATTTCAACTTTCTAGTAGCTTTTCATGCCTTTTATGCACTAGGAGGCCTACCTCTGCTCCAGCTCTATCTTTGACATCTATTCCTAAGAGAAGATTAAAATATGTTTCGGTCCTACATTCCTTGTCCTTTTTTTTCTTGTTTCTGTAATGGCTAAATATCTACTATGAATGTTTTCAGCTTCAATAATTCCTAACTCTTTTCCATTTATTGCCCTTATGTTCCATGTTCCAAAAATCACAGTCCGTGTTCGTTTCAAGTTCGTCTTTGAAAGATCAAGCCAGTTATATTTCTTTTATATCTCTGAATCTGTTTGTTTTGGATAAGCAGGGATTAGCCCACTGTACCTAGGTAGATGGTGGGGCTGCCGACCAAGCCCCCTACCAGGCCTTGTTATTTTCTGTGAGGGTTAACTCCTTAGCCTTTAATCATTGAAGACCAGCATGCAAGGCAGCAGGTTGTTATTTTCTGTCAGGGTTAACTCCCTTAGGCATTGGTCATTCAAGACCAGCATGCAAGGCAGCAGGTTGTTATTTTGTCAGGGTTAACTCCCTAGCCTTTGTCAGTTAACCTGCAAGACCCATGTTGTTTTCCTGCAAGGCAGCAGGAGACTCGTCGGAGGGCGGGATCATCAACTCCCGGTACATGTGCTTACCTGTCCACTGCCCGGTACAGGGTTGCAATATTATCAATATTGTCGTATGGATGTGAACGTTGGCAAAATTTCTGCTAAAGGTGCAAAAAGACACAATGCGTTCTAACAATGATGTCTCCAAAAGGACTTAAGAAATATTCTACCTAGAAAACATAAGATGTCTCAAAGAACACCAAAAAAGAAAGGCGATTAAGAATGTTTGGCCATATCTAAAGAATGCTGCCAGAGCGAAACATCCATACAACAATGCTCTAGGAAACCAATATGAGAAGGAAAAGACACCGCCCAAAAGACAACGTTGAATAGCACAGTGGAGAACTGCCTTGCATCTGGAGGAGGAATTGAATTGATTGGTGATATAGCACAGCAACTGCTGGGCTCGGGATCATGAGATTCTGGGTTCAAATCTTGGAAACGCGGGGGACCCGACGTTGTGTTCCTTGGGAAAGACACTTAACACGAAATTTTCCACACCCAACCCCGGTGCAAAATGGGTGCAAGCACTAGCTTGGGAGTAAAATCCTGCATCAGACTAGCGTCCTGTCCAGGAGCGGATTACTATCACCTATTCCCCTTCACGCCACAGAAACCGGATAAGCTACGGCTCTATATGCCGTGATAGTCTTGAATGTACTTTATTTTTATAGCACAGCAACTGACTCTAACATAATATTATGTAACATTATTATCCACATAGTTTATATTACTTTGGACATGAGCATTTGCCTCGATGTTTGTTCTACTGTAAAGAAAACAATTACGGAGAAACGATTATCTGCTACCTACATGTGGTGTCTTCTTAAAATCTACTGACCAATGAGAACAGGCGCCCAGGTCAACTCACAACCTCTGAGTCATCCGTCTAACTAAAAGGAAGAAAATAGAAATGAACGATGAGCAGAATGAAAATGGAAACATTTCGCTTTGCAGTAAACGAATTAATCTGCAGTAATTCTTTAGAACATATGTTTAATATGGCATTAATGACTAAATGGAAACACACTACTCTTATCTTAAAGGAGCTAAATTGAAGGGGTTCTTTTCACCTTTATATAATGCCGATCAAATGACTTTTTTTCGTTTCAGAACGATATTAAAATTGTATATAACATCTATGAACAAAACAGGAACGCAACAATACCAGCAGTTAAATAACAAGTTATACACAGCACAAAGTAGGTCACACAATATGGAACATTTATAAAACAAAAGAGCCTCTACTATAGGCCTCAACATAATTATTATCTCCAACTCTTATTGAGGGCTGCCTATACTTTATCATATGTGGGCTTTTGTTAGAGGTATTGTTAGTTTATACACGATTGTGTCGCGAAAAAATACAATGCTTTATTATGCAGGAGAACAGGAGAAACTGAAATTTATGCTTTGTTTTACATGGGTACATGTAAAATTACACCGCTATACATGAACATAAAACATATGTTTTCATATTAACATTTTATCGGTAAATCATTTAGACTATTTAAAGCAAGTTAATATCTAGTCATGCCACTTCGTTTTCACTGAACTGCAAGCGAAGCAAGGTAAGATAACGCCCTATATATAAAAAAATATTCTGCACTTGAGGAAATTATGTAATACCTTCTTCGTAAATTCAAATCATATAAAAAAAATCTCTATCGCGTACATTGTTTCCTAGTGTTTCGTAATCTTCGATATCATCACACTTACGATATGTGTAGTTTACGTGTTTTGTATTATTTGTATTTTAGATTTTGATCTTTTTTTTTTTTGGCCACATCCACAACTAATGTAATCTCGGGATTTTGGCAGGGTTTTTAATTTTGCCCGGACTGCCTAGTAAACAGCCAAGGGAATCTTTAACGAGTGATGTGATCTGCACACAGGACCTCTTTTAAAAAAAATCCGTCTCCAATGGGAATAGGTGTCAATCCACCTACCTGGACTAGAACGGTAGAATTTGAGAGGCCAACAACTTGCCTCTGGACTACCGAGTCCCCCCCCCCACCTCCCTGTACTTTAGAAACTGTCATCAAGCATATCATCATAGAACAAGCTCGTTGTAAACTGACGATGTCCCAGAAGAAGAAAAAAGAAAAGAAAAAAGAACACCAAGGAGATCAAAAACATATCCATGGGGAAACACAAAGAAAACACCTGGGCAGAGTTCAAGCGAATCTGGGAGCTTAACAAACAAAACAAAAAAAGAAACGAAACAGACCCAACAATCAAAAGCAAGGGCCATGCATCACTAGTGTGAATACTTCGTACAACCATTACTAAGGCTGAAACGAGAACTTTGAAGTAATCAAGTAATATTTCTACACCCATTTCGTGATTTCAACTTTGAGAAATTATAGTTACAATCATCTTGTTTATTATGGACACATTTATTTATGTGATTCGAATCACTCAAACACTTGATAGTCTACAATTAATGGATGCGTCTTGCTAGTGAGCGAAGGGTTCATCTCATGGTTTGTTTATAACATGCATTATTATTATTGTTGTTGTTCAACTGACTTTCATCTTCCTATCAAAGTTCGTGAAACTATACTAAGGGTGAAACGATAACTTCAAAATACATTCAATATAATAGTAGTTTCACATCCATTTTGCGGATCCAATGAAAAATTAAAAGCACACCAAACTTTTGTACACCACGGACACATTTTGACACAATGGATTATATTTAGCTCATGTCAGGCTTAGACATGATGTATTGTGTGTGTGTCTATCAAGCGAGCAAATGTTCCCTGGTCATTGTATATTACATTACTATTGTTATTCAACTGCCATTAATCTCGCTAGTGCCTTACTAGATCTTGCCAAGATCACGAGATAATATTACAGTGGTCTCCACCAAAATGCGGTCCTTGGGTGACAAAGAAAATCGTGCATTTTTGGGAAGGTGCATTTGACGGAGTCAAGAGCCGTGACTCATTTTTACTGTGAACTTTTTACACTGCTATTCTTGTTTGGAAATACACGTTAACTTTCTTTATTGTTCTTGTTGTTGTGTGTTATTGTTTGGGGTGTGTTTGTTATTCGTTGGTTTGAGGACAAGGCTTGAGTAGGCCTTTTCTTGTAGATTTGTTACGATTTTACTCACTGAAGACTAAAACAAGGAGTGATGATAGTGAAGACATTTGGCAACAATGTTTGGGATTTTTTATTTGTTGACACGCGTGTCATACAGAGTGCACCTCCGCAGGTCAAAGTGACACAAAGGCCTTTCTCAGATTTTGTCACCGTGATCAAAGAGAGAACCCATCAGGACCTGGAGACCTATCGAAGCCTGGCAGACCTGACAGACCTATTCGAAGCATGGCAGACCTGACAGACCTATTTGAAGATGGCAGACCTGACAGACCTATCGAAGATGGCAGACCTGACAGACCTATCGAAGCCTGGCAGTTAAATTTAAAATCAAAAACCCTACCAAAACCCCTGAGATTCCCCTTAGTTAGCTGTGGATGAAGAGTTAAGATCAAATCAAAACCCTACCAAAACCCCCGACATCACCGTAGCTAGTTGTGGATGTAGAGTTAAGATCAAATCAAAAACCCTACCAAAA
>JAXRKP010003451.1:0-12161 GCA_037039925.1 Doris montereyensis | reverse complement strand
TCTTCTCATCTCTCTCTGTTTATCTGTGTGTTACACTCTCTGATATTCTCTGTTACTTCTATTCCTTCATTTCCGGAGATGTTAGCCATTCAAACCAAAGGTCCTGGCCAACGCTTGAAAAATGTTCTCGACTTTTTTCAAATAAAATATACCCCCCCTGTCCAGGTAGGTGGATAAACACCTAGGCCAATATGAGACGGACAATACAAATGAGGTCCCGTGTGCAGATCACAACATTCTGTACACGTAAAGACAGATTGGATGTTTACAGTGCAGTTCACGCAAAATTAAAAATCTTAGTAAATAATGCATCTATTAATTTTGCTTTTTCTCTTTCTTTCTTTTTTTCCTTCTTTCTTTATTATTTCCCTATCTACCTTCCGGTAGGGTTTTGTTGATAGTATTTGGATTAGGGGATAGGGATAGTATTTGGGTTATGGTTAGGGCTTTAGACGAGGTTTGGGTTAGGGTTAATCTGTTAAGACTGTTTATACTCATCGCATTTTAATCGATAACGTTCATAATATACGATATCACATTTAGTACACATGTGTGGAATGTGCTCGTAAGCGTTGTCTGCTAGATTTAGTTGGAACTTTTTTCAATTCAATTAAAAAAAAACAAACCTTTATTGTCGGTAACATTATTCATTGTCAAAACAAATAGAGATATGCAGATTTTATAAAGGGAAATAACTTGATAAATCCTTATGGCTGATGGGATTTCTACCGACAATTCAATAGAAAATATTACTAAAATACTAACTAATATGGGATTAAGAATCTAGTTTGTAATAATCTACAGTTAACAAAGAAATGTGATACACAATTACATAGAACAAATGACACAATGACAATCTTTAACATTCCACATCGAAATACGATTTTCAAACTGATTATAATTTGTTTTTATATCTTAAATGTTCAGGTAATTTGTTCCACAGACCTGCAGCATTTTTAATGATGATTTTCCACTTTACTGTCAACACCACAAGTTGTCAAAATCCTTCATTGACTGTTTCAGGATGCGAGTGTCCCATGTGCGCTGGGTATTTTAATCCGAGTCTAGATCCAGATTTAGATTTTCATTTGCATTAACGTCTAAAATAAAACAGAAATCAATACTGTTCGTAATCTAGGTCTAGATCTACTGTGTTGTTCGTGATGATGTTCGAAAGGACAGATAATTGAACATGAACTAGAGGGGCATGCATTAGAACATTTGTTTTTAGATTATATACTATTTACATGCGTACATTGTAATCGGTTAAAAAAAAAAAAAGAAGTATATGTGTTGTAGCTAATCGAATATATCATCATATTGTAAATTGAATACACTATCATATTATAATCGAATACACTATCATATTGTTTAACAAAAATTAGAATTGTAAAGAAATGGTTACGAAATTAGTTCGAGACGTTATTTTCTTCAACCTGATACACAAACCAGTGGAATGGCCTGTTATTTTGGTTATTCAAACGTTGTATAGATATATATATATATATACATACATAATTCACCCTGTTATTTTGGTTATTCATAACGTTGTATAGATATATACATATATAATGGCCTGTTATTTTGGTTATTCACAACGTTGTATAAATATATACATACATAATGGCCTGTGTTTTATTTATTCCAACGTTGTATAAATATATACATACATAATGGCCTGTCATTTTGGTTATTCACAACGTTGTGCTAGAAAACCCAAAAGAAAACAAAAACAAAACAAAAAGAAAAGAAAAGAAAAGAAAAGAAAAGAAAACAAAAATAAATTCAAAAAACCCAAAAAAAACCCAAAACAAAAAAAAACCAAAAAAAAATAAAACAAACAAGCAAAAGAGCAAACCACCCAACAAAAACAACAAATCTAAAAACAAACTACAACAAACCTCAAAAACGCGTTAAAGAAAAGAAACAAAAGAACCCAACTGAAACAAAGCTCATAAATACAATGAACAACCCCTATGATTTAGCCTTTGTGATTATTAAGCTTATAGCATATGAGCGGGTAGCGAAAAGATGGGCGCGACGGCAGATGCCGTGGGTTTGATCTTCATGGTGGCCAGGATTTTTTTTCTCTCCCATTTCCTGTATTTGTCTCGTCTTTGTTTATATATGATGTAATATTATTCAATTTAATTTCCTTCAACATTTCAATTGGTTGTCTTCCTCAATCTGTTCTATAGTTTTAGTGAATAGTATTATGCGTACACACCAAAGGGTTTTTGGTGCGAACATGACACCGTTAGTATGTATAGCCAATTAATGTCAATTAATGTGTTCAATATAAGTACATCTAATTTGATAGTAGAATGTCTGTCTTGTAAGATATAAAACGGTAACTCTTTCTAAAAAACTAATTAACTCAATTATGTTACAAGAGGAACATGTTTTCAAAGAACATAAAAATAAATAACAATAAAAAATAATATATCTTTTTTCAAGGAAGCTGACTCGTAGAACGAAATAGAAATACAAAGTTTATACTTATTGTGAAGGAATATGCATTAAGTAGATGGCGGATCATAAGATACAATGCAATAAACATCACCTCCTTTGCTCAAATCTCTTGATCTGTACTCAAATCGATCAACATTCTTTGATTTACAATTATCCAGAAGGGAGACTTAAGAGTTTCCCGATAAAGACAATGAATCTATATATATATATATTTTTGGACTTTACGACATACGGTTTTCATCCAGTCGGAAAAGGCTCTCAGACGCTGAACAGATAATGCTCAAATTTTTAATATCCACTTTATCTATAACGTGTGCTGTTTTAGGCATATTTTTAATTTGAAAAACATTGTCTTTCTTTAAACACAATTCAATTTAACACTAACACACAAAAAGTCTGCGAAACATTGTATCTGCTGATCCATCCATGCTTATTGTCCCCAGTCCGCCGCTGAACAGATACTGCTCAAATTTTAAAACAATCTAGTTCAACTTTTTTTTCTTTTTACAGCAGACCAATTTCTATGTCTCTTAGGCACATTAAAGAGTTTATCCGACTATGAAAATGCTCCACCTGCTACTCTTAGGTCTAGCCCTACATTTAGATCTAGATTTAATTTAGATAGGATCCAGAGCTACTCTAGACCTACTAAATATTAGTTGGCGAGGTTGGGCTCGGATTAGAATGATAACCTACTCATTGAGTGGGATGTCAGATGTGTTTTTTTGCCTGCGATCCATGAAGCGTTTATTATATTTTTTTATCGATTCATTCTTCATTTCAGTCATTAGATATGCAATGAAAAACCTGCCTTACCTAAGTATTGAATACTTGTACGCGTACTTGATATCACCCCTGCATCCGCTAACTTATTGGGCGCAGATCGCAACGCTCTGTGCACATTAAAGATCCTCCCTTAGCTGTTTACATTGCCGTCATGGCAAAACTTAAAAAATCCTACTGAAACCCCGACATCACCTTAGTTGTGGATGTGAGAAAATTAAACCCAAATTAAACTTATTGTATTGCTTAAGTAACGAAGAGCCAAAGCAGAGGAAAATTACTTTATAGCTTAAGTAACGAAGAGCCAAGGCAGGAAAATTGCTTTGTATTGCTTAGGTAACGAAGAGCCGAGGCAGGGAAAATTACTTTGTATTGCTTAAGTAACGAAGAGCATAGGCAGAGGAAAATTACTTTGTATTGCTTTCTAAGTAACGAAGCTTAAGTAACGAAGAGCCTAGGCAGAGGAAAATTACTTTGTATTGCTTAGAAACGAAGAGTCAAGGCAGAGGAAAATTACTTTGTATTGCTTAAGTAATGAAGAACCAAGGCAGAGGAAAATGTCTTTGTATTGCTTAGGTTAAGCAAGATCTCTGGCAGAGGAAAATTACTTTGTATTGCTTAGGAAATGAAGGCCTCGTCAGAGAAAAATTGCATTGTATTGCTTAGGTAACGAAGAGCCAAATCGAGAAAATTACTCCTGTATTGCTTAGGTAAGGAAAGAGCCCAGAAAGAAGAAAATTACTCTGTATTGCTTAGGGTAAGGAAGAGCCCAGAAAGACGAAAATTACTTTGTATTGCTTAGGTAAGGAAGAGCCCAGAAAAGAATTTAAAATTACTTTGTATTGCTTAGGTAAGGAAGAGCCCAGAAAGACGAAATTCTTTCTATTGTAGGTAAGGAAGAAGACAAAAAGACGAAAATACTTTGTATTGCTTAGGTAAGGAAGAGAACAAAAGACGAAAATGACTCTGTATTCCTTTGGTAACGAAGAGCCAAAGCGGAGGAAAATTGCTCTGTATTGCTTAGGCAAGGAAGAGCCCAGAAAGTGAAATTACCACATTGTGTAAACTTAGGTAAGGAAAAGCCCAGGAAAAATAACTTTGTATTGTTTAGGTAAGGAAGAGCCCAGAAAAGAAGAAAATAACTTTTGTATTGCTTGGGTAATGAAGAGCCTAGAAAGAAAAATAACTTTGTATTGCTTAGTAAATGAAGAGCCCAGAAAGAAGAAAATATATTTGTATTGCTTAGGTAAGGAAGAGCCCAGAAAGAAGAAAATAACTTTGTATTGCTTAGGTAAGGAAGAGCCCAGAAGAAGAAAATAATTTTCTATTGCTTAGGTAACGAAGAGCCAAAAAAAAGGGAAATTACTTTGTGTGCTTTGGTAACGAACAGTCCAGAAAAAGCGAACATTGCAATTTGTATTGCTTGAAGTAACGTCAAAAACATGTTGCCCCTCCCCCTCCCCCCCCCCCCACCTAACTACACAACACAATGTACATTGCTCACAGCGGTCTTGAACGAAATAAAAACAGCGAAGCAAACCTACCTCCCCAAAACCCCATTCCCAAACTCCCATCCCCAAACCTCCCTCCCAAAACCCCCATTCCCAAACTCCCATCCCCAAACCCCCCATCCCAAAACCCCCTGTCAGCAAACCCCCATCCCCAAACCCCATCCCCAAACCCCATCTCCAAACCCCCATCCACAAACCCCATCCTCAAACCCCCATCCCAAAACAATTACATCTACAAAACCCCCCATCCCCCATTCCCATCCCCAAACCCCCCCAAACCCAAACCCCATCCTCAAACCCCCATCCCCAACCCCCTCCCCAGGAGAGCTGAGCAAAAACATGACAAACCAACAGAACTATGGGGCCCCGAGCAAAACACAAGACAACCCAAGAAATGGTGGAGCTGAGCAAAAACATGACAAACCAACAGAACTATGGAGCTGAGCAAAAACATGACAAACCAACAGAACTATGGGTTGGAGTAAAAACATGGACAAATCAACAGAACTATGGAGCTGAGCAAAACATAACAAACCAAATAGAACTATGGAGCTGACAAAAACATGACAAACCAACAAGAAACAAAAAGCAAGAGAAAACTAAAACAATAAAATAAAATATCATTGTCAACAGTATTTAATTCAGGTAATGAACAAAGCATTATATTGTGTGGACACCAATATAGAATATTACAGTATCACAGCAAAGTTGATTTGGGATTTTTAAGTACTGGTTTTGTCATTGATATGAATGAACGTGGTGCAAAGTTAATGTATTTACAAAGGAACGAAATTTACATCAAGTCAAGACATTTACACACAGTAAAGCAAAAAGCTAATGTATTTGAACGCTACAGTAAATTTAATGGACCGGTTTCACTATTTAAAAATTGTATATATATATATATATATATATATATATATATATATATATATATATATATATATATATATATATATATATATATATTTATATAATACAAACTAAGCAAAATATTGATCTCGATGTGTAAGAAATACAGGGGCTGGGCACACCAGAGACAAAGTGTCGCAATTTCTCGACCCAAAAGTCGTGGGTTCAAGCCCCGGCAGCGATTGAAAAAACATTTTCTCGACTCTTTTCGAGTATAAATTACACTCCCTGGTTCAGAAAGGTGGATCGACGCCTAGTCCCATCGAAGGTGGACGATAAACACGATGTCCCATGAGCAGATCACAACACTCTGTGTACGTTAACGATCCCTTGGCTGTATAACAGGGCAGTCCGGGTAAAATTGAACATCCTACCAACAACACAAAACAACCCCAAGATGACCTTTGTTATGAATGTGGGTAAATTCAAATCAAATCAAATCAAATCAAATCTCAAATCAAATCAAATCTCAAATCAAATCAAATCAAATCCAATCAAATCAAATCAAATCAAATCAAATCAAATCAAATCAAATCTCAAATCAAATCTCAAATAAAATCAAATAAAATCAAATCAAATCAAATCTCAAATCAAATCAAATCTCAAATCAAATCAAATAAAACAAATCAAATCTCAAATCAAAATCAAATCAAATCTCAATTCAAATCAAATCAAATCAAATCAAATCGAATCAAATCAAATTAAAATCAAAGTGTAAAAAAGACAGATACAATTTTGTTATGAATTTATTTGTTGTGTAACACTAGTATTCCCTGAGATCGTTGTGTAGCATTCCTCAGAGATCATTGTGTAGCATTCCTCAGAGATCATTGTGTAGCATTCCTTTAGAGATCATTGTGTAGCATTCCTCAGAGATCATTGTGTAGCATTCCCTTAGAGATCATTGTGTAGCATTCCCTAGAGATCATTGTGTAGCATTCCTTAGAGATCATTGTGTAGCATTCCTTAGAGATCATTGTAGCATTAGAGATCATTGTGTAGCATTCCTTAGAGATCATTGTGTAGCATTCCTTAGAGATCATTGTGTAGCATTCCTTAGAGATCGTTGTGTAGCATTCCCTAGAGATCGTTGTGTAGCATTCCTTAGAGATCATTGTGTAGCATTCCTTAGAGATCATTGTGTAGCATTCTAGAGATCATTGTGTAGCATTCCTTAGAGATCATTGTGTAGCATTCCTTAGAAATCATTGAGCTTTCCTTAGAGGTCATTGTGTAGCATTCCTTAGAGATCATTGTGTAGCATTCCTTAGAAATCATTGTGTAGCTTTCCTTAGAGGTCATTGTGTAGCATTCTTTAGAGATCATTGTGTAGCATTCCTTAGAAGTCGTTGTGTAGCTTTCCTTAGAGGTCGTTGTGTAGCATTCTTTAGAGATCATTGTGTAGATTCATCGCTGTGTAGCTTTCCTTAGAGGTCGTTGTGTAGCATTCCGTAGAGATCATTGTGTAGCATTCCTTAGAGATCATTGTGTAGCATTCCTTAGAGATCATTGTGTAGCATTCTTAGAGATCATTGTGTAGCATTCCTTAGAGGTCGTTGTGTAGCATTCCTGGAGTCGTTGTGTAACATTTTCTTAGAGTCGTTGTTTGACATTCTTTAGGGGTCGTTTGTGAGACATTCTATTGATGTCGTTCTGTAGCATTCTTTAGACGCCGTTGTGTAGTATTCTGTAGGGGTCGGTGTGTGGCAGATCGTTCGTTGTGTAGCATTCTGTAGAGATCGTTGTGTAGCATTCTGTAGAGATCGTTGTAGCATTCCTGTAGAGATTGTTGTGTAGCATTTTGTAGAGGTCGTTGTGTAGCATTCTGTAGAGGTCGGTGTGTAGCATTCTGTAGAGATCGGTGTGTAACATTCTGTGGAGCTCGTTGTGTAGCATTCTGTAGAGATCGTTGTGTAACATTCTGTGGAGCTCGGTGTGTAGCATTCTGTAGAGGTCGGTGTGTAGCATTCTTTAGAGTGGTTGTGTATTATTCTGCACAGGTCATTTTGTAGCATTCTGTAGAGGTCGTTGTGTATTATTCTGCACAGGTCATTGTGTAGCATTCTGTAGAGGTCGTTGTGTATTATTCTGCACAGGTCATTGTGTAGCATTCTGTAGAGGTCGTTGTGTATTATTCTACACAGGTCATTGTGTGTAGCATTCTGTAGAGGTCGTTGTGTATTATTCTCTAGAGGTCATTGTGTAGCATTCTTTAGACGTCGTTGTGTATTATTCTGCACAGGTCATTGTGTAGTATTCTGTAGAGGTCATTGTGTAGCATTCTATAGACGTCGTTGTGTACCATTCTGTTGAGGTAGGTGTTTGGTGTTTTTTTTTAGAGCGCGTTGTTTGGTGTTCTTTAGTAACATCAAATCAAATATACCACCCCAAAACTCACCAAAGCTGACCTTAGAGTTGTGGATAAGGGTAAATACAAATCAAACTCACAAGCTGACCTTAGAGTTGTGGATGTTTGGGAAATAAAATCATACAAATCTAACCAAATTCACCTTAGAGCTGTGTATGTCGGTAGAATCAAATCAAAGAAATCAAACCAAACTCATCTTAGAGTTTATTATTGAGTAAAATAAAAATCAAACAAATCAAACCAAAGTCACCTAGAGTTGTGTATGTCGGTAAAATCAAATCAAACAAATCAAATCAAACTTATCAAATTTTACAAGATCACTTTAGAGTTGTCTATGTCGGTAAATCAAATCAAACAAATCAAATCAAAACAAACTATACACACTTAGAGTTGTGTATGTCGGTAAAATCAAATCAAAACAAATCAAACAAACTATACAAACTCACTTTAAACTTCAAATCAAACAAATCAAACCAAACTCAAAGACTTTAGAGTTGTCTATGTCGGTAGAATCAAATCAAAGAAATCAAATCAAACAAATCAAAGACACACTCACTTTAGAGTTGTGCATGTCGGTAAAATCAAATCAAAACAAATCAAACTTACCAAACTCACTTTAGAGTTGTGTATGTCGGTAAAATCAAATCAAAACAAATCAAACCAAGCTCACTTTAGAGTTGTGTATGTCGCTAAATCAAATCAAACAAATCAAACCAAAACTTACTCAAAATCAAATCAAACAAGTCAAACCAAACTCACTTTAGAGTTGTTATGTCGTAAAATCAAATCAAACAAATCAAACAAAACTTACCAAACTCACTTTAGAGTTGTGTATGTCGGTAAAATCAAATCAAACAAGTCAAACCAAAGTCACCAATCTCATTTTAGAGTTGTGTGTGTCAGTAAAATCAAACCAAACAAATCAAACCAAACTCACTTTAGAGTTGTGTATGTTGGTAAAATAAAAATCAAACCAAAGTCACCAATCAAATCTTAGAGTTGTGTGTGTCAGTAAAATCAAATCAAACAAGTCAAACCAAAGTCACCTTAGAGTTGTGTATGTGGGTAAAATAAAAATCAAACAAATCAAAACCAAACTCACCAAACTCACCTTAGAGTTGTGTATGTGGGTGGAATCAAATGAAACAAATCAAACCAAACTCACCAAACTCACCTTACAGTTATGAATGTGGGTAAAATCAAATCAGCTCACCTAGAAAGCACGAGCCAAAGAAAAGAGTTGAAGACAGCATTAATAGGACCTTATTCATATTACGGAAATTTAAAGAGAAGAGGGATATATGGATGGAATTGGATAGAAGGATGTTGCGGAGAGACATACAGAGAGAGAGAGAGAGAGAGTGGAGACCAAAACCAAGGTATTTATGGATAATATGATGCAGAATGATCCCGTCCTCCACGAGTCTCCTGCTGCCTTGCAGGTGGGTCTTGGCTGACCAAAGGTTAAGGAGTTACTCCTGACAGAAAACAACCTGCTGCCTTGCTGGCCTATCTCGTTCACCACAGGCTAAGGGAGTTCACCCCTGATAAAAAATAACAACCTGCTGCCTTGAAGGCTTGTCTTGAAGGAGTAAATGCTAAGGGAGTTAACCCTGACAAAAAGGCCTGGTAGGGGGCCTGAAGGTGGCAGCCCCACCATTCACTTAAGGTATAGTGGGCTATTCTCCTTCTTATCCCAAATCAAGCAGATTCAGAGAAATAAATATAATACAACTGGCTTGATCTTTTCGAAGACGAACTTGGAAATGAATAGAGACTGTGATTTTTGGAACATGAAATGTTAGGGCATTAAATGGAAAAGAGTTAGAATTAGTTGAAGAAATGGAAAAATTCAAAGTAGATATTTTGGGCATTACAAAAACAAAGAAAAAAAGGACAAAAAATAGAAAATGTAGGACCGAATCATAGCTTAATCATCTCAGAAGTAGATGTCAAAGATAGAGCTAGAGCAGGGTAGATGTCAAAGATAGAGCTAGAGCAGGAGTAGGCCTCATAGTGCATAAAAAGCATGAAAAGCTACTACAAAAGTTGGAAATTTATAAACCCACGGCTATCAGAGGTAAATATTAAACCAAAAGGACGAGAAATCAAATTATTAATAGCGTATTGACCAAACGAAGACGCAACTAAAGAAGAAAAATTATATCTTTGAAAACGATTTACAAATAGCTGCAGAGAGTTTTAAACCCAAACAGGACTACTGCTTTTAGGAGATTTAAACGCTAGAGTAGGCAACAATGTAGAAACATTAGGAGGAGTAATAGGAAAAGAAGACAGACAACAACTTCTCCAAATGGAGAGAGACTAATACATCTTTGCCTAAAGAATAACATGAAAATAGCCAACCACTTTTTGTTCTCATAAAGATATTCACAAATAAACAAGAGTAAATGAAGACAGGTGTGAAAGGTCAATGATAGACTACACAATAGTTAGCAGCTCCTTTTTTTAAAATAGTATATTCGATGCAAGAATAAGCAGAGGAGGAGCTGAAATATACTGTGAGGAGGGACGGACTATAGCCTTCCTTAAAAGAACACTATGTAGAGCAAAATTTAACAGAAGCCATAAAAAGTTGTTACAATAAACCAACATGTACAGTGAGAGTAGCTGGAAACATATCTGCAGAATTTGATGTCAGAGGGAAAACTAAGAGAAGAAATCAGCCAGAGAATCCAAAAGGCAAGTGCAATATATAACCATCTAGGAAAGGCATTTGTAGGTAAACAAGAATTGTCAAGAAAACCAAAATGGCAGTATACAATACAGTTTATTGTCCTACTCTCCAGTTGGGCAGCGAAACTTGGACTTTAGACAGTAGAGAATACAGTAGAGTACAGGCAGCTCAAATGAAATATCTAAAAAAAAAAATAGTAGTGAAAACTAAAAGAGAAAATCAAAACCATAATAATAAGAGATCAAACCATATTTGAAATACGTTGTCTTTCATTTGAAATATGCTGGCTTTTATTTGAAAACTATTAGCAAGAGAAGATTTATTTTAGACCAGGCAAAACACAAATGCTTATTACATCACTTATTCTAGTCGTATGAATTTTTGTTCATCGACAATCTGGAGAGGAACAGCGGAAGCAGCAGGATACAGAAGCATGAAAGAACTATACAAAATCACAAAGGAACCGACAGGCAAGTTCTCCAAACCTGAACGACCTATCAAGGACAAGCAGGGAAAGACTATCACAAGCAACGAGGAAAACAGATGGGCGGGGAATTTTGCAGATCTACTCAACAGGTCTGGAGAGAAACATTGACTTGCACCTGTGTTTTATTGACTTAGAAAAGGCATTTGACACTATGAGGAGGGACGAACTATGGCATTCCTTAAAAGAACACAATGTAGAGCAAAAATTAATAGAAGCCATTACATGTTTTTACAATAAACTAACATTTGCTATGAGAATAGCTGGAAATGTATCTGCAGAATTTGATGTAGATATAGGAGTAAGACAGGGTTGTAGCCTAAGTCCTCTTGTTTATCACATTTATAGATTCAGTCACAGAGCCATCCTTAAAAATGAAGAAAATCAATGTAAGTATGTGGAAGCTCAAACCAGTAGATATATCAATGTTTTCATTTGCCGATGATTTAGTTCTGTTTGGGAAATCAGAAAGTGACCTTCAGTAGAATATCAACATTATGAACAATGAAGTAAATAAAAGAGGAATGAGAGAAATGCAAAGAAAACCAAAAACAATGATTGTAACTAGGGAAGCCAAAAACACAAAATCTTAAATTGGGTAGGGAGTATTTAGAACAAGTTCAAAGCTACAATTACCTAGGAGTAATAACAATAAGAGATCAAACCAAAGCAGATGGCATAAAAACTAAGATAGAAACAAATCAATTGAGATGGTTTTTGGTATGTAAACAGAATGAATGATAATAGAATATCTAAATCAGTATACAGAGCTAAATCCCAAGGTAAAAGACCAAAAGGCAGACATCGGAGAAAGTGGGAAGAAGATATAAAAGAGGCATTGAAACATAGCAATTTAACTTTTTTTGGAAGGAAACAGAAAATGTTAGGACAGTACATCCTGGAGAAAGATCATTTCGGGCATCTGAGCCCATA
>JAXRKP010003450.1:0-5000 GCA_037039925.1 Doris montereyensis | reverse complement strand
TTAAAAGCACTTGAAAGGAATCAGGATATGTGGTTGTATTGTATTAAAAGCACTTGAAAAACAAACGAAAGGAGGTCTCTCGACTGATGTTTACATTACAAGATAATAATATTAATGTTAATCAAGAAAAGCCAACTCTATTCAATCAATATTTTGCGAATGACTAAATATTATTAAGTTGAATTATATTAAATCACCCGTCTACCACATGTGCGGTGATCTCAGGGTGGATTAAAAGGAAACAGCAAGACGAAATGATTTAGTAATCAGCATTCACCTACACGATCATGATAGATAGAGAGATATAGAAAGATAGATAAATGGATAGATGTATGAATAGAAAGATAGATAAATGGATAGATGTATGAATAGAAAGATAGACAAAATGGATAGATGTATGAATAGAAAGATAGATAAATGGATAGATGTATGAATAGAAAGATACATAAATTGGTAGATAATAATAATAATAAAATAATAATAATAATATAATAATAATAATAATAATAATAATAATAATAATAATAATAATAATAATAATAATAATAATAATAATAATAATAATAATAATAATAATAATAATAATAATAATAATACTAAACACTTATAGAGCGCTTAATCCCCTAAAAGAGGCTCCAAGCGCTTTACAATATATTAAACATCCATACATTACACATATATCATGTAGTAGATAGTAAAAACATTGATACAAATCATAGTCATTTATGGTTAAAAATTAGATTACATCTTAAAATATAAAGGCATTGAAACCAAAGACTAGAATTACATGAATTACATGACTGCAATTAAACGTATGGCATATAACTAATTAGTTGATTTAGAAATACGTAGGCTACATGAGACATCAATCAACATGTTGTTCGTGGATATATACATAACATATACATATATATATATATATATACATACACATACACATACATACATATACACATATATACACACATATCATAGTAATATTCATATTGGTATTAAATGTAAATTATATTATTTAGACACAAAATCATCAAGCCAAATAGCAAAATTGCTCAGAGAAATAGTACGTTTTAACTTTTCTTGAAAATAGAAATATTATCTGCCTGTCTGATGGTTATTGGCAATGCTTCACGTACGTGGACCGAAAGAAGAAAAGGACCGCTCGCCCATATTTTGTGCGTTTTAGAGGGGTAACTAAACGAGTGGAGTCTGCTGAGGATCTTAGTGATCTTGGCTGTGAGTATTTAGAAATCAGGTCGGAAAGATAAAGGGGGCTGATCCGTCAAGGCATCTATAGACCAGAACTGATGCTTTGAACTTTATCCTTTGTTCAACTTTGAGCCAATGAAGCTCTGTCAAAAGAGGGGATACATTTTTGAAAAATGAGCCTTGCAGCATGATTTTGGATGATTTGCAATTTTCTAATTTTTATTATTAGGCAGGCCAAAAAGTAATGCATTGCAGTAATCTAACTTGGAAAATATTAAGGCAACAACAAGTTTCTTCAGAATCAGAATCAGAATTGATAATTCGCAAAAGGCATTTTGCCCATGAATGCGAATATAGTGTTACACTTCACAGTTCATGTTCACACATTTTCACGTCCAAGCACACGTTTAAATTGGTCAACAGATAAGCTGTTGATGACTCTATTTGGCAGGGCATTCCACTCGCAGATGGTTTGAGGGAAAAAGCTGTGTTTGTAAATGTTGGTCCGGGTATGTGGGTTGATGAATTTTTGCTGGTGATGATTTCTTGTTGAGCGAGTATATTCATTGTTGCGTTGAGAAAAATAAGTCGGGATTTTCACGGTTGATGTGTCTGTGTTTATTGCTTTGTAAATATGTATGAGGCGAGAGTGTTTTCGGCGGGTTTCCAGAGAAGACCAGTTAAGTTCCTGTAATGCTTGAGTCACGCATCCTTGTTCTCTTGACCAGCATTTTTTTACAACTCGCGCTGCCCGTCTCTGTACCTTTTCAATTTGGTCAATTTGGTATTGGTGGTGTGGATCCCATGCAGCACTAGCGTATTCTAGCGTCGGCCTAACAAGTGCTGTGTATGCCTGAGATTTAATTTGCATGGGGCATTGACGCAGGTTTCGGTGGATAAACCCAAGGCATCTATTTGCTTTTGATGTGATTTCATTTATATGATCATCCCATTGGAGTTTGTTGTTGAGACGGACTCCCAGATATGGTATGCTTTGAACGTGTTCCAGATGCTCGTTCATGAGGGTATAATCATATATGACTGGCTTTCGTTTTGGTGTAACGTTCATCACATAGCACTTTGATGGATGGAATTTCATATGCCACTCTTCAGTCCATTTTTCAAGGGTTGACAGATCTCTTTGAAGGTTTTCTGCACTGGCTTTGTTTGTTATTTCTCGAAACAACAGGCTGTCGTCCGCAAACAGTTTAAGATTTGTATCAGGGGACATATTTTTCCCAAGATCATTTATGAATATTAAAACAAAGAGGTCCAAGGACTGTGCCCTGGGGGACTCCAGATAGGACATGACAAGGTTCGCTTGATTTTCCTTCTAGGATTACTCTTTGTGTCCTACCACGGAGCCAACTTTCAAACCACTTCAGGAGCTGTTGGTTGTTTGTTTCATTATCGGATATAACGTTGGTGTTTCTTATTCCATAATTCTCTAGTTTTTGGAGGAGGCGTTGGTGGGGTACAGTGTCAAAAGCCTTACTAAAATCAAGGATTAGTAGGTCAACCTGTTTTTTGTCATCTATTGATTTAGCTATCGACTCTAGTGTTGATATAAGTTGTGTTTCACAGGAATGGTGCTTACGGAATCCATATTGGTAGTCTACCAGTACGTTGTTTTCTTCCAGGTGGTTCATTATCGTGTGTGCTATGATATGCTCCATTACTTTGCAAGAAATTGAAGTTAGGGATACTGGGCGGTAGTTCGAAGCAATGTCACGTCTTCCTTTTTATAAACAGCTGTGATGTTTGCTGTTTTCCAATCTTCTGGCACGAATCCAGTATTGATTGATTGTTGGAATATTGTGCAAAGATATGGCGCGATCTCATTTGCTGTTTCTTTGAGGATTTTAGAGGGGATGTCATCTGGTCCTGTTGCCTTATGCGAGTCTAGTTGCTTAAGTTGTTTTATAACCCCTGGTACAGTGATACTAATTTGTTTGATTTCAGAAATTTCGCTACTTTCAATGATTGGTAAGTTTGGGTCCTCCCGGGTGAACACACTTTGATATTGATCGTTAAGAATTTTTGCTTGTTCTTTTGGAGTCTGTTGTTTCTGTGCCGTCTGGTCGTTGAAGGACGCTTATTCCTGATATGTTTTTACGCTTTGGATTTGATGTAAGACCAGAATCTTTGGTTATGCGAGCGTTTTCAGGGTCTGATTCTCATCGTCAATTTCAAGTAGTTGGTTTATGTATTTGAGGTGTTGTTTCCGTAATTCCTGATGAATTATTGTTCTGATTTTTCGATATTTTTGCCAGTCCTTTGATTTGTTGTGGTTTTTGCAGCATTTATATCTCCTCTTGCTTTTGTCTTATCAACCGTTTGATCTTTTTAGTTATCCACGGTAAGTGTGCTTTGCCGCTAATTGTTTTCTTGGTATATGTATGTTCATGGAATGTGTGACAAGTTCTTTGAATATTGTCCAATTTTCATTTACAGTTTTTGTCTCTGCATTTCTTTCGAATGTTTCGTAGTTATCTCGTAGGTCTTTAATAATAGCATTGATGTCGCCTTTGGGGTACAGGAAAATTGATCGAGGAGGTTTTTCTTTATTTTCGTTTACTTTGTACGCTGCATAAAACTGCAGCTGTGGTCACTCATACCAGGGACAACACTTGTTTCCACAAGGTCAGGATTTGTTGTCAAGATGATATCAAGTATGTTTTCACCTCTTGTTGGTTCGTGAGTTATTTGCGTCAGGTTGAATTCAGTGACAATTTCAATCATTTTTTCATTTATGTGCCTGCTATATTGAGGATTTGGTCTAACTTCTTGTGCTTCCCATATGATGTCTGGAAGATTAAAATCGCCGCCTAAAAGAATGTTTGGGGTGTGCGTTCCCTGGCTATGGAGCTTCCTTAAAGATTCATGTAGTTGTTCCATCACGTCAACTCCGCTAGATGGTTTTCATATAAAAAAACAAC
Organism: Doris montereyensis; assembly: GCA_037039925.1. Taxonomy (NCBI): domain Eukaryota; kingdom Metazoa; phylum Mollusca; class Gastropoda; order Nudibranchia; family Dorididae; genus Doris; species Doris montereyensis. The sequence goes on along the minus strand of JAXRKP010003450.1, from coordinate 855 downwards.
CCACGTGAAGGTCTCCCTGTGCCATAGATATTTTTAGTCCATGTTATTTCACAATCAGTGTTGGCACAATTTTCTGTTGAGACTAAATTGTTTTTTACTGCGATCAAAACTCCTCCTTTTCGCCGCGCGTCCTATCTTTCCGATATGGTGGTGGGTTTAGAAAATTTGAATTAAATATTGCTTTACTATCTATATCGTTACTGAGGTGAGTTTCTGTCGCGAGTATAATATCTGGTGAGTGTGTTTCACTATTTGTTCCAGTTTCAATTGTTTGTTTGGCTAATAAGACTACGACAGTTCAAATTTATTATAGTGAGATCTTTTGAAAGTTCCTTTTTTGTTTTGTTATCCTTTTTGCCTGACTGGTCAGAGTGTTGCTTGATTTCCGTTGTTGTTTTTGTTTTTACTGTGTGAGTGAAAATTGACAGCTCATTTCCTATTGCCTGTGTGTTCGTCGTGTTGTGTTTCGATGGTGATTAGATTTCGAGGTGGGTGGTGGTGTTGCGAGTGTGAATGACTGGTCTTCGACCGGTGATGGTTTTGATTAAATGACGTTTACGCTTGCCACCGCGGTGACATCGCCTCGGGCCGTTCCAGAAAATGTATTAAAGTGTAAACAGTGAACAATTGTCACCAAATAAAATGCCATAGCTGCGTCGTTGAATTGAATATGATCCATTTAAAATTTGAATATTGCAAATTATTTAATAAAATCACAAAAAGTGCTTTAAGATAATACATTCACAAATATAATGGTATAAAAATCCGAAGGAGAAATAAGATAAATCCACTGGTAAAAATGAAAAACAACACAGCACACGATACACGTCTTGCCTGCTAGGCATAGTACACAGT
>JAXRKP010000345.1:282500-332500 GCA_037039925.1 Doris montereyensis | reverse complement strand
AGGGGAGATCACTTGGTCCTTACAAATCGACATTGAAGCCAATTTGTCTATTGTCAGGTTGAAGTGTTATTGTCTGTGGTTTGGCATTATCTACCTAAAAATAAATGCAGAACGAGAAGCCTGCTTCACATAAAAATGGACGCCACTGAACAGAGCGTGTGAAGGGACATAATGCATATTTGTTTTTACTCTTTTTACCTCACTTGTCCTTTTTTCTGACTCCGTCTTGGCATTTAATTGAAGGCGCCTAGGAAATGATTGTCTTTGGACCATGGGTGTAGGCCTAAGTTACAAAGTTCCTTCAAGGCCATTCCGACCCATAGGGTTAGAACGTATCCCGGTTTTCATAGCGTGAAGCGGAACAGGTGATTATATCAACTCCTGGACAGGACGCTAGTCTGACGCATTTTACTACCAAGCTAGTGCTAGTAGCCATTTGCCCCTGGATCGAATGGGGAAAATGCGTGTTAAATGTCTTTCCCAATGAACACAATGTGGGCATAGAGTGAATTGACCTTTAAGCAAAACAGAAAAAGAAGCACAGCAACGTCCCTCACCTAAATCTCTCTCCCCTCTCCCCCCCTTTCTAAACTTAATCAATCAATCTCCCAAACACGCACACACACACACACACACACGCGCATATAAAAAGAAAGTGAAGGAAATGACATTAAATGATAAGCCCAATATGCACAAAGAGGAGACAAAGACAAGGATAAGACAGAAAAAACATGGTCACCATGGGAATTGAACCCGTGACCTCTGAGTCAGCACTCATCACCTCACCTTGAAAAGAAAGCATGCTACCAGCACCAATCATGATGAGAGTGTTAAAAAAAAAGCAACTCGGAAACTCAAGATCCGAACCCCAGTTCGCTCGGTTGATAGCACGCTTTATTTTAATGACAAGGCGATGGGTGCCGACGCAGAGGTCGCGGATTCAATCCCCATGGTTGCCACGGATGTTTTCCGTCTATTCCTTGTATTTGTCTTGTCTTGTTCCTACGGGCTTTGATAGAATTTAATGTCAGTTCCTTCACTTCCGACAAGCCCCTTGCCTCCCTGTTTGTCTTTTCGCTTATAGATCACATATGTTACACACAAAAACAACAAAAGGAAACAACAATAAAGTCAACAACAAAAATCAACAAAACTGCCACCAGTTTATTGGGTTTTTGAAAAATAAAACTTGGGAACTCGAGATCCAAGCCATGGACAGTCAGAGTTCTGGAGGCAAATACTTTACCTTTCTATATTCAGACCATCTGGGATCAGCTAGAAAGAGAAAGAGAGGAATTTGATATCTGATTACTGCAATCGGAGTGGACACTAGACAGTTGAGAAATTTGTATTTAATTACATTTTGTTTTTGATCTCTTAAATGACAATTTTGAAATCACGGTTAAGTGGTCGACTAGAAGGCAGCTGGACTTGAAATCTTGGTGTTCCTAGTTTCAAATCCAACTCTCACTAGCCTGAGGTTGTCTTCTTTTCTTCTTCATAAAATAACTAACCAACTCAATTCTTCAGTCTTACTGTCAGCGCGCATATTTTAATTTAACCTAAAAATATAACTCCATTTTCGTTTTAAAGTGAGGGATTGTATTCTGTTTTTAAAGTCTTCATTACTATTGCAGAGTTCTATTTCTGTTGGCAGTCCATTCCACAGTCTTATTGTACTAGAGTAAAATGAGTGCAGGTGACAAGCAATGTTTGAAGATGGAACCATGTAGTATGTTTGACAACCTGATCTGGTTGGTCTTGTGTTTATTTAAACTGATTTGTTGGAAAAAAAACAGTTGTCCACCTATCCTTAAAGAAAATATCAAGTTATTTCTAGCTCTGTGGGCATCCATTGCAATTGGTTTCTATGGTTTTGGTATTTCCTTTAGTGTATTTATAATTATTAGTTACAAAGAGGGCTGCATAATTTTGTACTTTCTCCATTTCTTCTGTCTATGTCTGTTGGTGTGAGTCCCAGACACAGCTACCCTAATTTAAAACTGGTTTTACTAAAGCCTTGTAGCACTTCTATTTTACATTTTGATGACAGTTGTAAAGGTTTCTCTAGGAAGGCCAAAAGGCCATTTGATTTTTTGCATAGTGCTCTATGTTCTTTCCAATGCAATTTAGTGTCTTTTGTAACTCCTAGGTATTTGTACTGTTGGTTATTTTTTAGTTGTTCGTTATGTATGTAATAGTCTAGTCTGAGTTGACTATGTTTATTTTATTTTTGCATATTTTATTTAGAACCTGATAGAACTCTGTTTTCCACATTCTCTCCCATTTTTGCAGTTTAGTTCATGTTGTAACATTGTGCAATGATTCATCTTATTCATTTTTGCAGTGTGTTAAGTTCATGTTGTAACATTGTGCAATGATTCATCTTATTCATTTAAGTTTGTGCAATGATTCATCTTATCATTTTTGTTGTAACATTGTGTTAAGTTCATGTTGTAACATTGTGCAATGATTCATCTTATTCATTTTTGCAGTGTGTTAAGTTCATGTTGTAACATTGTGCAATGATTCATCTTATTCATTTTTGCAGTGTGTTAAGTTCATGTTGTAACATTGTGCAATGATTCATCTTATTCATTTTTGCAGTGTGTTAAGTTCATGTTGTAACATTGTGCAATGATTCATCTTATTCATTTTTGCAGTGTGTTAAGTTCATGTTGTAACATTGTGCAATGATTCATCTTATTCATTTTTGCAGTGTGTTAAGTTCATGTTGTAACATTGTGCAATGATTCATCTTATTCATTTTTGCAGTGTGTTAAGTTCATGTTGTAACATTGTGCAATGATTCATCTTATTCATTTTTGCAGTGTGTTAAGTTCATTTTGTAACATCTTATTCATTTTGCAGTGTGTTAAGTTCATGTTAAAATACTGTGCAATGATTCATCTTATTCATTTTTGCAGTGTGTTAAGTTAAGTTCATGTTGTAACATTTTTGCAGTGTGTTGCAATGATTCATCTTATTCATTTTTTGCAGTGTGTTAAGTTCATTTTGTAATATTGTGCAATGATTCATCTTATTCATTTTTGCAGTGTGTTAAGTTCATGTTGTAACATTGTGCAATGATTCATCTTATTCATTTTTGCAGTGTGTTAAGTTCATGTTGTAACATTGTGCAATGATTCATCTTATTCATTTTTGCAGTGTGTTAAGTTCATTTTGTAACATTGTGCAATGATTCATCTTATTCATTTTTGCAGTGTGTTAAGTTCAATGATTCATCTTATTCATTTTTGCAGTGTGTTAAGTTTATTTTGTAACATTGTGCAATGATTCATCTTATTCATTTTTGCAGTGTGTTAAGTTCATTTTGTAACATTGTGCAATGATTCATCTTATTCATTTTTGCAGTGTGTTAAGTTCATGTTGTAACATTGTGCAATGATTCATCTTATTCATTTTTGCAGTGTGTTAAGTTCATGTTGTAACATTGTGCAATGATTCATCTTATTCATTTTTGCAAGTGTGTTAAGTTCATGTTGTAACACTGTGCAATGATTCATCTTATTCATTTTTGCAGTGTGTTAAGTTCATGTTGTGCAATGATTCATCTTATTCATTTTTTGCAGTGTGTTAAGTTCATGTTGTGACATTGTGCAATGATTCATCTTATTCATTTTTGCAGTGTGTTAAGTTCATGTTGTAACATTGTGCAATGATTCATCTTATTCATTTTTGCAGTGTGTTAAGTTCATGTTGTAACATTGTGCAATGATTCATCTTATTCATTTTTGCAGTGTGTTAAGTTCATGTTGTAACATTGTGCAATGATTCATCTTATTCATTTTTGCAGTGTGTTAAGTTCATGTTGTAACATTGTGCAATGATTCATCTTATTCATTTTTGCAGTGTGTTAAGTTCATGTTGTAACATTGTGCAATGATTCATCTTATTCATTTTTGCAGTGTGTTTTTGTTGTAACATTGTGCAATGATTCATCTTATTCATTTTTGCAGTTCATGTTGTAACACTGTGCAATGATTCATCTTATTCATTTTTGCAGTGTGTTAGTTCATTTTGTAACATTGTGCAATGATTCATCTTATTCATTTTTGCAGTGTGTTAATGTCATTTTGTAACATTGTGCAATGATTCATCTTACTCATTTTTGCAGTGTGTTAAGTTCATGTTGTAACATTGTGCAATGATTCATCTTATTCATTTTTGCAGTGTGTTAAGTTCATTTTGTAACATTGTGCAATGATTCATCTTATTCATTTTTGCAGTGTGTTTATGTCATTTTGTAACATTGTGCAATGATTCATCTTATTCATTTTTGCAGTGTGTTAAGTTCATTTTGTAACATTGTGCAATGATTCATCTTATTCATTTTTGCAGTGTGATTCATCTTATTCATTTTTATGTCATTTTGTAACATTGTGCAATGATTCATCTTACTCATTTTTCTATACAATAGACTATCGCCAACAAAAAGTCTTAGTTTGGTACCTGGTGAGAGGTGTTGGTCAAAATCGTTGATAAATATTAAGAAAAATAGAGGACGTAAGTGAGATCCCTGAGAAACACCTGACAGCACTGGTTTGGGATTAGATTCAACACCTCCAACAATTACTTTTTGAATGCGTTCCAAAAGAAACGATTTGATTCATTCAAGAAGAGAATTATGAATACCCATCCAATTCTATTACTTATCCACTGTGATCTACTTTGTCAAAAGCCTTTGAGAAATCTAGCAGGATAGCATATGTTTGGATTCTTTGATTTAGAGAATTACTGAAATTATTTAGTGTTGTAATAAGTTGAGTTTCACAGCTTCGTTTTTGTCTAAATCTATGCTTGATATCTGTCAGCGTGCTATGCTTATCTAGGTGATCCATTGTATTATGTGTTCCAATAGTTTACGAGTTATTGAAGTCAAAGACACAGGTCTGTAATTTTCTGCTCTCCTATTTTAAATAATGGAATTATATTTGCATATGTCCAGTCACTTAGAACTTTACCTTGGTTTAGATATTCCTGGAATAACAACACGTAGATTATGTTATTTCATATGTGCATATTTTCAATATTTTCCAGAAATTTCATCTGCACCTGATGTTAAGCAGTAATTTTAATACTGCTGTTTTTGTGATCTTTATGGGATTCATTTCAGGAAATGTTACACAATATGTAGGTATGGTTAATCTTTGGTAATGGACCAGAAAGTACTGAAGAAATTTGATTATTCAAGAGTTCAGCTTTAGATTTGGAGTCTGGCATTAAATTTTATCATTTCTTAGGTATGAAATTCCAAAATGTTGCTGGTTTTTTGTTACGTTTTCTGTCTTCGCTTATCACATTGTGTATATAATAACGCTGTTCTGCGTGCTTGTTGAGCTTTCTTACTTATTTCTTTGCATTTACTTGTTACTCTTTTGGAGTTACAGTTTATCATTGTGATGAACCATTCTTTCTTTCTGTGAGCTACACGTTTGGTTTCAGTTGGGAACCAGAGTTGTTGAAAATTGTCTGAGGCATATTGTTGGTACTTTTCCGTCCGTAATGACCAGTAGTCTGTCTTTAATATTTGTCCACATTTCATTTACGTTAGAGTTCAGGTTGAATATTTGTAAAAAAATATGTTTGGAAAGCAAGGACCTTTTATTGTGTATCTCATATTGTGTCATCGGAAACAAACTGCCACGTTTTTCCCTCACTCCATTCAGGTGAAAATGGATACCAACAACTAGCTGGGAAGTCAAGGTTGCCAATGTCCCGGCATCCTGCCCAGATAATGTAAGTAGGCCCCACAAAAACCTGAATAGATCTTGGTTTGTGGGTTTCTCAACGCCAGTTAATCACAACACGACAGGAGCAACAAAATTGTTGCCATTATCCAAAGTTGCAATAAACCGGATTCTAATATGGGCCCATCATTTAGGGTCATTTAAGTACATGAGAACTAGGTACACACGTATGTCTATTGCAATTCTCTTACATAGATAACCTTGCCCTCCAAATTTCACGGACTTGGGACCATCATCGACATTCTCATCTGTGTCGGAATTGTATGCTTTCAAACAGATACTGCACAGCCAGCGAAGCATACTACAGAAATTTAGTTCATTATTTATGTTGAGCTAGCTGTGTAGTAAGCTTTAATGTGTGCAGCATGTGATAAGGGACGTCACTCCTCTTGATCTGAATGGTCGATCGTTGGCTGACCCCAAGCTTATTGGCTGGGGAAAGTCATGTGTGACGTATTGTACTGTACAATACTACGCTGCCCAGTGGTCTGAATCGACTCTATGCAAGGCTGCTTGCACCTTTTACTGTCCATGGTATCGCTACGGTTGGTACCTAATAACAACGTAGACATGGACATATGCGAGCATCGTAGAGTAAAGTGGGAAATCAGAAAAAAAAGCCGATAAAAAATCTGAGGTAAGGTTTCACCAGGGTTGCGATTATCCGAAGTGAGTTGCGATTAACCAGTGATTTTTACATAAAACTAATTCTGTTTCATGGGAAAGGCTGCGATTGAATGGAAATTGCGATTAACTGAGTTGCGATAAACCAGAGTCGACTGTATATCTATATATATGATTCTGAGTTGGTTGTTATTTGTTCGCCAAATGCTCTGTTGCTAGACCATTAAGAGTAACCATATTTTGCATGTAGGTTACAAATGATCCCAAGATCGTTTTCATGTAAGGAAGATTTCTACCAAAAGTGACGTTTAATTATTGAAAATTTCATTATTTTTCCATCATTGGGTAGAAATTTCATTCACCTAAGCTGCCATTTTGAACATGTTTTATAATTTAAAAGTTGGAATAGTACTGTTCATGCCTACCTGCATAACCTCAGTCACGATATATATATTGGAATACAGTCAATGCCTGTGTGTTTTCTTTTTCCTTAATGGGATCTGGGTCCTTTGAGCTCTGGGAAAACCCTTGAAACAGCAACGATAGACACTTACTGTATTTATAATTATAACGAGATACAGTAAATGCCTTTGTAGTAATATACCACCAATACCTGTTGTGTAATATTCCTTTGCTGTGTGTTGTGGACAGCTGCAAGGCTATCACATTCAATTTCATTTACATTGCATCTAAGTTGATGCTTACATTACAAATTGAAAGAATTTAAAAAACGACACCCGTAGTATTAGAAAAATAATATTTATTAATGAAATATATAACTATTTCTCTATGGTGTATGTTAAATACAATAAAATAGCTTAATTGAAAGCACCTACAAACAAAAAACCAACAACAAAAACACCAACAGACAAATAGTTCTTCAAGATACGGTTTATCAATCAGTCAAAACCACGATTGAAAGGAAACGTACCTATCATCTACTTTATAGTGTCTTGACAATAATGTTCGGTCCATGAGATCAAATTTTGAGAATGTAACAAATACATCAGTAAGAGTCATTGAAACTCCATGAAATGATTCTTTCAACTGACAGTCAACTCATTCTTTCATCCTTTCACTCTCATAATATATAAATTATATCAAAATTTAATGCTTACTTTGAAAACAAAAATCAAAGTAAAATTCTTTAATTTTATTAAACAGAACAAAGCGTTCAATTTCTTGGGGAGAAATACAAAAGGAAACTTAACAGGAATTGCTAAGTAATAGCAAACCAAAGCTTGAAACAAACCCAGCAACCACAGTAAACTGACTGAAGCCACTATAGCAAACACAGAAAACAAAAAGAAAGATGCTGATGAGCGCAGACAGATGTCAGGGGTGTGTTATCATAAACATTTTGCATTGAATGATCAAATCTATCCAATCATTCCATATCACAGATAACTTTTCAGGTGACAGACTAGATTCTCCAAAAGGTGAATTGAATGGTCTGATGTTAGCATGAGATGAGGTTTAAATGTGAGGATAAAGACAAAATGTCATCCTCTGAAACAAGCCTCATAGAAAACTGCTGTTGCTATAAAACCCACTTCAGATCAATATCATAACAATTACATGTATGTTGACGTCGTCTCAGCTATTTACATGTAAAACTAGGGATTCAATTCATGCTGGACTGAAAGTTGTGGATAACATACACAATTGCTCCTGGGCAAACTCTAATAGAAGAAACTTGAAAGGGCCAAACATTCACTAAGAGTTAAGTAAAAACTTTTAAAGAAATTTTAGCCCATACAGCAGGAGCTCATCACAGTTTCTATAGCGTTAAGTAGAACAGGTGATAGTATATCACATTGGACCTAGCATTGCCAGGATTCAAAACTAGACCTTACGATCTTAGGTCTGGCAGCCTGACCACAAGGCTACCCACACAGAATTAACCCTGTGTGACGGATATCAATCTCCATGTGCGTAACGTCACTTTTACTGTTACCAAGTTTTACCCACATTTTCTCATACACAGTCACTCATGCAGCTCAATATCAAGCAAAATTTCTTCAAGGCTGCTACATCCCATAGAGCCAGAGCATGAAGCAAAACAATGAGCAAGCCACTGAATTTAATCTTAATCGTAGCTTGACTTCAAGCAAATTCACTTGTCTCAAACAAAACCATCTTCACTAAGATGCACCATTCATTTTGATAGAGACTTTATGCGTGGATTTCAATAAGTATTTCAACAACAATACATCTCTCTGTACCTATTTCTCTCACTGTTTTGCTGTGTCTCTCTCTATCTGTGTCACTATATTTGTCTCTGTCTCTATATCACTGTCTCTGTCTGTCTGTCTGTCTGTCTCTCTCTCTCCCATTCACTTTCTTTCTTCTCTGTCTCTCTCTGTCTCTCTCTCGTTCACTCGTGCTCTCTCTGTCTCTCTCTCTCTCTCTCTCTCTCTCTCTCTCTCTCTCTCTCTCTCTCTCTCTCTCTCTCTCTCTCTCTCTCTCTCTCTCTCTCTTCTCTCTCTCTCTCTCTCTCTCTCTCTCTCTCTCTCTCTCTCTCTCTCTTAAATATTACTTCTTTAATTTATCTCTCTTCCTCTCTCTCTCCTTAAATATTACTTATTTAATTTATTCATTCCTTTATTTACTTATTTATGTACACCTATATGTAAATTATTGTATGGACACTAAGAAATTTTCTCCATTTAAAATCTAAAACTGATTTTATTACATATGGGAAATATTTGTACATTTCACATGAAGAATTTATGTGCAATATTCATATCCTTAATGTTACCAACAATATGTAACACTTATATGAAATAAATAATTCAAAATACTTAATTTATTATATGTATATTCCTATAAAATCCTTTTCTTATTAGTCTTGTCTTTTTACTTCTTAAATATTTCATTTGGTAAATCATATTCGCTTGTTTGCATTTTATTCAAAGATATTTGTTTTTAAACAATCCGTTTACCAACTTGTTTGTCCTCACATACTTTTCAAAATGCAGGACGAAAGCAACCAAAATTTAAATCACTTTCAACGTCACGCTGAATAAAAAAAAACCCCTGCAAAAACCCAACTAATGAACATGAAGCTAGCATGATATGTCAACACATAACTGATAAAGTTTAATGGCAACATTGATGACAATTGAATTAAAAAATAACATGTACATGTATAATAATACATATTTTTAAAATATACACAATTGAAAGATGACAATAATATAATGACATATGTCCGGGTTGCTGTATGACAATACTAAATATTTCCTCAGCCTCCTTAGAAAGAAAAAAACATTGAACAAAATCCCCTAATAATTATCATTTATCCAACAGTGATAGGCTCTTTGAACTTGACTGCATGGCCGTGACCCCGTGTCAAGGTCACCACTTCATCAGGATACGGGGCTCAGGCATCATGTCAAGCCCACTAATCATTAGCCGCGGGGTGTTTTCCTTCAACAGCACATGCTTTTGCTTTTGGCCCTGTCTTACCAAAGAATTAAAACTGGATGAAGATTGTCTCATACTATCCGACGCAGACCTCATATCTTTTTGTCCTCCCTGAAGCTTTTTGGCCGTTTCCCTCTGCTGCTTTTTCTGATCCTCATACGCTTTCCTCTTTGCCCAATGGCTCTTGAGAGCAACGAATGACTCAATGTCTTTAGCATTTTCAGTTTTCTGCATCCGCTTCTTGGGATAGTATTGCTGAGGGGTGATGTAGCGTCCTGGTACATGGTACCAGGCAGAGTTGTGGTGGACGCTACCAGATGGGGGCCGTGGACAAGGAGCATCTCCCAAAAGTGAATGCAAATCACTGTGAGGTCCAGCAATAGTACGAGTATTGCTTTGATTGATGTCATGGCGACCCGGAATGGTGCACCGAGACTGGTGGCCGCTCATTAGAGACGATGAGACAGCGGTGAAATTGCTTCGACCACTCCATGGATGACTGCGACAACTCGATGCTCTTTCAGTTTTTATCGCACTGACAGGCTTTTTCACTATTCTCATATCAGCCCCTTGAAATTTTTGAAACAGTCGTCTTGGTGCACTCGATGGTCGAAGTTTCACAGTTTTCCTCTGAGATTTGACAGTCCTGTCAGCTGAGTCTGTGTCTGCAGCCACGTCTGCATAACTGTCAATGTAAGACATACCAGGGATGAGATTGTCGTCCTCATTATCATGATTTGTGTCCCCATGAAGATCTTTCTTTTGATCAGAGTCAGAGTCATTGTTGGGGTAAGCAGGCACCGTTTTCCAATTTTCATTACTTGTGGCAACTACTTTCCGTCCTTTGGAATCTAAACTTTCAAAAATGACAACGTCTTGACCAAAAGATTCATTAGCCATCCCATCATCATTATGTCCCATAGTAGATCTCAAGTGTTCCAGCCTGTTTTTTCCTTCGTGTCTTTTCAACAGACGTGGTCGTTCTTTCAACGAGGCAGAGAGTATTCGCTCACTGGCAGAACTCATCATACTGTCAGGACGATTGTGTCGCAACACCTCCGCTTTATTCATAGACTTGACATTCATCATTTCGGGGTAGCGTTGAGATGCAGCGCTCCCGTTGCGGCTTTGAAGACGAGATAAATCACCCTCTCGGAAGCTCATCGTACTGAAAGGTGCATTGTGGGGTCTGCGACCATTCATTCGAGCGGGTCCATTGTCATAGTGACCCAATTTGAGAGCTACATCAAGGCGTGTCAGACTTTGCTGGGTCATAGTGGTATGAGGATGACTTGCTCCTGCAGGAAAGGCAAAGCAAAACAATGTCTTACATTGTCATGGGAGTTCAATTCAATGGATCATGTATTATAAATAATGTTTATTACAGATCTTCTATTCTCTGATTCACTGTTTAATTTCAAAGTAACTCTTCTAAGCATCAGAGTGCAACAAGCGTGGTGGGTAGTGGGGGCTTCGGGGTTAGGAGGGAGGTATACCTTTTGTTCCCGGTACAAGAAGAGTAATACTATGTAAAATCTTTAGATTACAAATAGGAAGTAGTAAAGTTTCTTCAGGGCTCTTACGGGCAATTGACCCCAGAGCTCATCCCGGTTTCTGTAGCACGAAGTGGAACAGGTGATGATAATCACCTCCTGATCAAGATGCTAGTCTGTTGCAAGTTTTTACTCCCAATCTGTTGTTGGTACCCATTTACACTTGGGTCAAGTGGGGAAAATGGGTCTTAAGTGTTTTTCCCAAGGCACACAACGTCAGACCTAGCATTTGTTATGATTTGAACCCAGGACCTCATGGTCTAAGTCCAGTAAATTAATCATTATACCATTGACACCATTAAATTACAAGTGCACCTGGTAATTCAAAGAAACAAACAAAACAAGCCCCTGGAAAAAATAATGTTGGTGGTCTAGTGTTAAACCATAGCGCATCATACCAGGATGTCCTTGGTTTGAGCTCTAGTTTTACTAAGCCTATTGTATAATTGGGTAAGACACTTAACATGTTTTTCCTCCCTCTACTCAGGTGCAAATGAGTACTAGCTATATCTGGAGGGTAGGCACTGCCACAGACAATCGTTCTGTGAGCAACTGTAAAACCTTCCTTTAACTTGACATTGATTTAAAGTCATTCCAAGTTTGAGAATTAAATTTCAAGGTTCAAAGTATACAAAAGGCGTTTCTTTTCACACAAATAGACTAAGACCATGAATTGGGAAGAAATAACGATAAAGTTTTAATTTAAGAAGGCAGCAGATGCAAGTTCTCATCAAGGGTCAATAGCAACAGAATTGTTATCATATCATGTCAGATGTTTGTGAGTCATCCAAGTCTCACACGGCTCTTTCCTGCATTTGGCTTTTGTGCGAGCCTGTGGTGTGAATTCATTGTCCTCTTTGGCATATTGACTTTGGTCCTTGTTCTAATTAAAATTAAAGATAAAACCATGTCTTCAACTGTAATCAAACCAACCAAGAAAGAAAATGCTTCTCCAAGGAAGCTTCATGAACTTAACATTGAAGTCGGAGAAAAATCTGCAGATGATAAATCGGAGAAGAGAAGCCCATTGCGTAATTTCGAAAATGACGCCAAAGAAGGAACTGGCAACGCAGATGCATCCAAATCAAACATAACCGATAACAGTGGCTGACCAGCAATCGAATAAATCAGAAGTGTCCTCGACAAAGATGAGAAAAAAGCTTACGAAGGAGCCTGACCCAATAACCACAGACTCGTCAGGTCATGAGAAGGCCAAATGCAAGGACAATGTGGCTGGAGATGTCCACAAAGAGTCATCCTCGGCAGACAAAGAACAAATCACAAAGCCCACTTCCAGGATAAACAATCACACGACAAAGATGCGTCTAAAATCCCAGAGAGGCAAGAAAGTTTGCAAAAATCTGAATCAGAGACTGATCAAGACAAAGTGTCACAAGTAAAGGATATCAAGTCTGAAAAGCCTTCACCAAAGGGAAACGACTCGAATTCGGATGCCAAACTGAAAGACGCAAAATGTGAGTCAGCAAAAGATGCAAAGTTGAAGACAAGAGGTAGACTCTGACATCGCTGAGGAAGCGGATACAAAGAAGTCGGAAGATTCGAAACAGCGTAAAGTATGAGCCAATCAAGAGTGAAGGATCCAATAAGATTGTCGGCAAAGGATGGCAAGTCCAGCAGTTTCGAAAAAGGTGAATCTGATGAAACTGAAGTGGCAAATTCCATGTCAAAGAAGTCAAGAAGAACGGAGAGTCTAAAAATATGGAACAAAAAGATGAAAACAGCAAAAGCAGCAAAAAGATGAAAACTAGTCAAAAAAAAACGAAAATAGAGAAGGAAAAGAAGTTAAAGAATGGACAGAAGAAATTATCCAACAAGAGAAACAAAAAGGACAAGGTGGTACAATCAGATGACGCAAGCGAGAAGCCAACACAGTAGTTAAAAAAAGGGTGTGGCCGATCCAGCAAGAGTCTCTTTAATATTGTATTGAGAACTGCAAGCCAAAGCCCACAATTCCATATATGGGGAAAGGTAACGCTCAAATGCCACAAACATCCGGGCAAACAGTCGCGATGTCTCTCCCTGTCACTCGCGGCTGGCCCGTTCAACCAATCAACACCGCTCTTGCACGATCAAACGTGTTGCTTCTCACAGTGACAATTGAGTCATCGTGAATGTTTCATTCTCTTCAATTAGTCAATGATCATAATATTTGATTACAGAATATATTCATTCTATTCTATGCATAGTTTTTATAATTATTTGATGCCTGTTGTTTGATATCACGAGTAAAAGACCTCTTGTGAGCCGAAAGTTGTATGAAACGTGTGTTTTTGTATGTTTTAAGTGTTTGGCCTTATTTCTACGTATTTTGTCATGAAATTTCATATGTCGACAGCCATTTACTGTACAAACAAACTTTCGAAAATAAATAATTTCCGAAAAATGTACACTTTTTGCAAAAATATATTTTTTCATAATTATTTTGTATATGTTTTATATATAGCAAACTAAAAACATCATAAAAACATTAAAACTGAAAGTCCGACTTTTAAAAAAAAAAAGTTTATAGTCATTACCTTGAACAACTTGTATGTGAAGTTTGGAGTTATTTGGTCATTAAGTTTTTATAAATAAATATGAAAAATAACTTGTAAACAAAAAACATAACAGTTCAAGATGGCGGTTGTTTCCATGACAACCGAGTAAATAACACCATATAAGTTCATGTTTCAATACACTGATAACATATATGCTTAATTTAACTAAATAAAATCAAAAGCCAAAAAAATAGTTTCAGAACCCGCATATCTCCTTAACAGAATGAATGAATCGTCAGACGAAAGAAAGTTTATTAAACAATATTTACTTGTTGATGAAACTTTATTATGATAATCAATAGCAATCACTCAAGAAAAAGAAAGAAAAAATGTCTCAGATAGGTAAATTAGACCAAAGACTTTGTAATATAACTCTGCCAGCAGCTAAAAGGAAATTATAAAAATATCCTTTACAATAGAGGGTTGTTCATTTACATGCTTGTGTGGTTCACATCATGAAGCCTATATATATATAGCTTTTCTTTTTTCCTTTAAATTTCTAAATGGAGCATTTCAATAGAATTAGTTCGTACCTAACTCTGTGGTCCTTATGTCAAGGAACGTCTCAAAAGTTTTTGAGCCTCCATTTTAACACTGTGAATGTTCTCCCCTGCCAGCAACTCTCCTGTGCAATAAAACAAAAAAATGCAAATTATCGTCATGTGGTGCAGTACATAAATTTTTTAATATATATTTGTTTTTCAATTCAAAATAAAGTATAAACATGATAATAATAGAAACGCTTCTTGTGAGACGCTGGTGATCCAGTGATAGATGGTCGGAGAGGAATTGAATTTGTGTTTTGCTAAGCCAGACACCATGTGAAGAAATTTGGGCTTCATACTAATTACTATCCTCCCTCCCTTCAGTGAAAAGCAATGGGTACCATCTATAGCTGGCTGGTCAAACCAGCTTGTTGTCCAGTAGATGTTATATAAATCAGATCAAAGGACTACTTTGGTTTACTAGTAATCAGTGGCAGGACAAGCTTTATAAGCTTTGCTGCTTTTTTTGTTTTTAAATTCCATGTAATATCATGCTGTATTCAATTCCAAAATAAAATTCTCAATAGAATCATAAATCACATCTTTCTTTACTTAAAATTTTGCATTTGTTATATTATAGTTTGAATATATACACCTGACACATTTAGTTTAAGAATGTTAAAATGAAACTAGTGAGAAGCATGCAGTTGATTTAAGTGTGGATTATGTCTGCAGACCACAAAAAGTTGTTAAATGGGTCGTAAAAGGTATTAAACAGCCCTCATGTGACTCCCAGGCCATAGTTCATCCACCCTGGTACAACCTGTTTCACTCAATGTTTCGTTAACTATTCATTAAAGCAATAAAACCACATATAAACTACAAAGTAAAAAATTGTTATTCTTTTTTATCATTCACCCCCTGCTTTTGTTTGAATAGATTTTGCCTTGTACCATGTATCTTAGGACATGTTGAACTATTCATCTATCTTTCCCCCTTTCAACTAAAGTAACCAGATTCTCTCTCTCTCTCTCTCTCTCTCTCTCTCTCTCTCTCTCTCTCCTCTCTCTCTCTCTCTCTCTCTCTCTCTCTCTCTCTCTCTCTCAATCTCTCTCTCTCTCTCTCTCTCTCTCTCTCTCTCTCTCTCTCTCTCTCTCTCTCCCTCTCTCTCTCTCTCTCTCTCCCTCTCTCTCTCTCTCTCTCTCTCTCTCTCTCTCTCTCTCTCTCTCTCTCTCTCTCTCTCTCTCTCTCTCTCTCTTTCTCTCTCTCTCTCTCTCTCTCTCTCTCTCTTCATGTACCAAGTCTGAGGTAGGCATTGGCAATTGTGGATCTCAATTCTTCTCTACATTATCTATGTTACCTAAATATGTCAGGTCAAAGATGAGTCATATATTATATATAAAAAAGAAATGAAGCATTTTACAAGAATAGTGTTTTATGTCTAGTCCTGTAGCTCTTATGTTCAGTGAACATCTCCAAAGGGTCTTTTAAAACAAATGTTGGCATTCTCTCCATTCTGTAGTGAAATCGTTGTGTGATGCCTGAGGCAATGCTTAGATCTAGATCTAGATTCCAGATATTTCTCATTTGTAGTCTGACGAAGGGTTGTACCCAGAAACGGCATGAGTTTGTTCTGTCTTTATTAGTGGAGTTGTCACTTATTGTCATATTTCGCCTACATCTATTAATACCAATGAGGAAGACACGACTTACCAAGCTCAAACAGCACAATGGCGACTGACGTGTCACATGGCCCAAAGCAATTCTCTCTAACACTCAGAGCTTCCCTGTAAAGAACTTCAGCTTGCCCAACATCAAAACTGAAACAAAAATGCATATGATTTTCCTTCAGTCAGCAAAATTTACCAAAGCACAATGTATCATAAAGAGGATGCCTATCAGTTAAAGCTCATCATTCCATATGTACACGTCCTACAAAATGAATGTATGTAGATTATTTAATTTTCTATTTTGCTGAGCTGTTGCTTTTAGTTTACAGGCTCAGTGTTGTTTTTCTGCTTTTCATTTTCAAACTTTTCTTTTCTTTTCTTTGTTTCTTCCTTGCTCAGTTTTAAATTTTTTTAATGTGAATTTCAAACCTTTGCTGTTAAATGCTTGATTTTTGTTTGGGACTGTAGATAGTAACCTGCTCTCTTAATGTTTAAATACCGGGATTTGAAAATATTCGGTAAATTTCATATACTGCTACTTATATGAGATATTTATATTTTACCATGACACCTGCATCCCAAAGACTGAAATGACCCATTTTTTGCATTTACCCATTTTTGTACTGATTTCTTTCTTTGTTTTTTGTTTTATATATACCTTTAGAGACATTTCTTAGTTAGAGGGAATTAACTTATAGAAATGAACTTTAACAAATTTTGCTCAATAAATTTAACATTTTGGGTCTGTGTAACGTACACTATGAATTATATTGAACATGGCTTCCAAAATACCATTTTGCACACTTTTTAATTTTTCTCGACAACTAAGCCAGTACCGTTGCATAACACAAATGCATCATGCTCAATCTTCATTGTCAAAAGTGATGAATTTTGGAAGATATAAAATCATGGTTCCTAAAGCAGGAATATCACTTCACCTTTAGCCCTCACAACCACATACCTTTGCTGAATCGTTATTGATATGCCGTGGACAAGAGCAAAAGACCCTCTGTGTTGATGTTTATGTCAGGAGAGAATTTTGTGCATGGGCACCTCAGTCAACCGATTTGAATCCTGTTATTTTTTCCTCTGGGGGAAACTTTTAAGACCATTGCTACAGAGAAAATCCCTGATAATCAACGACCTTAAAGTGTGTAAAGAGAACAATTGCTTTAATATCCGATAACAATTGCAGAGATGTTATTGAACACTTCAAACTCCGGCTCACCTTCACTTTGTGTAGAAATGGTGGCCATTTTGAGCATTTCCTTTATATTAATGTAAAAAGAAAGTCTGTTAGCTTAGCATTAGTATGAAAAATAAATCGATTTTGATAAATTAGCTTTTGTCGGATCATTGTATTCACTTTTACTTTTAATGGGTGCACTATTATTGAGTAGCCAAGCAATAATGTTAATTTGAAACTACACCTCCATCCATTGCCAGTTGCCAGTTTTGTCACATTTGTTTTTCAAAGTTTATTCATTCCATTTATATTGAGTGTATAAGTGTCAAATTTTGATGGTAAAACAATTCAATTTCCAATGATTCAGCCCAAGATCTTAGAGTTTAAATCAGGGCACAATTTTTCGTTTTAATACAGCTTCTTTGGGTTCCAGGATTTTTTTGTGGTCACCCCATATGATTTTTAGCTCCGTAATTACTTATGAACACATTGCTGCAATAATCTTACAAGGTCTTTAGGCAACGAGCAAGCTAAATAGAGTGAAAGCTCCGAATTTTACTTTTTTCTTTTATCGACTTCCCTGTCGCGGAATCTAAAGACTAACCATTTGCTTCATATCATTTTCTGATGTTGGCTGCAATTCACTCAAAACCAGAGGCATGCTTAACATCAATGCAAGAAATGCTATCATACTATTGATTTGGCAGCAAAAGAATATTTGATAACTGCATGACTCACTTTTAATGTTGTGCCTGGACCCAATAATCCTTGCCAATCCAACATACACCTCTGCCACCAAGGGATGAAAGCGGCCAACCCACTGCGTTAGAAGTCGGACACATTCACGGAGGCAGGCCTCTGCTTTGGGAAAATCTTGCTGAGCAGTTCTGTAGAAGAAATACATGTGATGTAAAAGATTGTGTTGTTTTTGTTATTTGATTTGACTTTAAGCTGATTTCAGGGTTTTTGGTAGGATTATTAGTTTTTTCTGGACTACCCTGTAAACAGCCACAGGATCTTTAAAGTGCACAGAGACTTGTGCAGAAGACCTTCTTTTTATCGTCCGTCTCCGATGGGACTGGCTGTCGATTCACCAACCTGGTAGGAGGGGTAGGGGTGAGTTTTACTTTTTAACATTTGAGAAATTTGTTCAGCCTGTCGGGCACAAACCCTTGACCTTTTGATTGAGAGATCAAGATCTTGTTTCAGGACCGCTGAGTCTGCAGAAGTAAAGGACGATGAAACAAAATTATTTATATTTAAGTAAAAAATAAACTAAAATTTTAAGCATGCAAAGTTCAGAAAGTGGATTGAGCTAAAGATGTGTCATATTGGTTAGAATGAGGGTTCAGACATTTTGAAAGCCACATTTCAGGTACGGTATTCATTAACATTAACATGTTGCAGGTTAAAATTGAAGAAAAACAACTCGTCGACAGGATTCGAACTCGGTCCCATGTCTAATGCATCACCTCCCGACAGTGTTACACTAACCTTTCGCCATCGCCACTAATCCTGGTAGGGTGAAACAAATCATGACTTAGAGTGACTGCTAACGTAGATCTTTTGTTTTGCTTTTGCTGTCTTTGATTCACTATGATATATTAGCTCTAAATCTAGAGATTAAGATTGAGATCTTTTGTTTGATGATGATTGTTTCAATCAATATATTATTTACACCGTATTCTGCAAATAGAATATAGATCTAGAATTACACGGATCTGAAACTGAGTCATTTTGTTGATCATGATTATAATAAAGTCATGCTAAAAAGAGGCTGAAAGGGATCCCATTTTTCAACTCATTGTAAATTTTTGAACTTTTAAAAATTGAATTCCTCACAAATGGGAATGAAACTTTAAATAGGATAGGTTGCGACACTGCATCATAACATTTTGCAACTATGGAATACATAATGGCAATTATTAAACCGTTACCTAGATCTGCAGTCTGAGGCAAAAAAAGCATTGGATATAGACACACTAAGGCTCCCTGACTATTTAAAAAAATAATAGATTACAATTATCATTATTATCATTATCATTATTATTATCTTCTTATTCTTCTTATTTTTTCTTCTTCTTATTATTATTATTATCATATTTTTATTATTATTATTATCTACATTATTACTATTATTATTATTATTATTATCATTATCATATTTTTATTATTATTATTATTATCTACATATTACTATTATTATTATTATTTATTATTATTATTATTATTATTATTATTATTATTATTTATGTTATTATTATTATATATATTATTATTATTATTATTATCATCCTCATCATCATCATCATCATCATCATCATCATCATCATTATTACATTATGTATTATTATTATTATTATTATTATTATTATTATTATTATTATTATTATTATTAATATTATTGTTATAATTATTATTATTGCTACTATAATAATAATTATTATTATTATTATCATCATCATAATTATTATTATTACTATTATTAATATCATCATTATTGTTATTGTTAATATTAATAATAATGATAACGACAAGAACAAAAACAATGACATAACAATAGTAACTGACTAACTCAATCCCTGGAGGTGTTACTGTCAGCCTGCGAAAATCATTATTATGATGGTAAATCACAAATACAATGTTGATTTTAAACTGCCACGGTAACTTTAATCTCTCTCTTCTCTCTCTCCTCCTCTCTCTCTCTCTCTCTCTCTCTCTCTCTCTCTCTCTCTCTCTCTCTCTCTCTCTCTCTCTCTCTCTCTCTCTCTCTCTCTCTCTCTCGTGAAGATATAAAAAAATGTTTTAATGACAAAAAGGAAGTCTATCAAAGATGTTGGCTTATTTGATTGGTTGGTTCTTAATTTGAGCTATCCAACCAACACATACCGTAATCCCACAGTGAATGAAGTGAAAACAGCAAGGTTGAAAGATGTAAGTGAAAAGAATGATATGAAAGAGGTATGACCCACCACTACTACCAGCAGGGCGCCACCAAGCACCAAGGTAACTTCTAGAAATGAACGTCTCTCAATCAAGAATATTGAAATGGAGATGTTTTGGACACATCAAAAGACACAACAACATAAAGAAAGAAATCTTAAGGAAGATTCATTGAAATTTACCATAATCCACCAGAAGAAGTGTAGGCAGTGTGAATTAAAAAAGAGGAAACACAACTACTGCCCTCACTAGATACTGCCCTCAAAGGAATATTAGTATTAGCAGATTATTCTAAGGTTGTCCAGAAAGGAAAGGAGAAAGAAAACAAAAGAACGAAAAGAAAAAAATTTAAGGTAAACCTCAACAATCCCAAGTCGTGGTGAATGTTGGCCCTCAGTAACACAAATGAGTCCGGATTGTCCTGGCATGACATTCGACGGTGATCTTGCTGTCCTTCAGCAATTCCTCCGCCTCAAACGTAAAGTCTCCTTTTATCAAGCTGACTTTTCCCATGACAACGCAGTATAACGCCTATTGGAGAACAAATTTAATAAAATAATAATAATATTAATGATAAGACACAAAGAGAGAGAGGCAGAGAGAGAGGGGGGGGGGCTTGTGCTCTCATTTAATGTGCAGAAACGCTTCTACATTAAAGCTACACAAGAGTAACAAAATGATTAAATTACAGAAAGTTAAAGAGATTAACAGATGGAAACGGGGACGGATACGTGGACATCTATGGCATAATATTAATAGAATCGACAGGGGTTGATATTCCATTAACTACATTTTGAGATGAGGAATTGTCTTGAAAGTGGTTTTCTTCCATTAAGATGGACACAGAGATAGACAGAGAGAGAGAGAGAGAGAGAGAGAGAGAGAAGAGAGACTTACAAGAGTGAGAGAGTTCAGAGAAAGACAAATGAAAAAATACTAATATTGTGTATAATAATGTAGCTGGGGAGGTTGTCACGTATGACAAGATGATCTATTTACTACTCGGACCCAGGAACTGGTTTGCTATTTACAATTCCACACAAATTTCAAAGTCGCTTCAGAAGATCGTAAAGAAGGAACAATGATATTGCAACGTCTGACCTTGCTATCTATCACCATCGCTGGAAGATGAAACCCCTGACAGAAAGCTTCTTCATTTAACGCTACAGATACGCTTGCTTCATTTAACCCAAAGAACATAGCTTCGGGACTTCGCTTGCTTCATTCGAACCAAGAAACGCTGCTTCATTTATTGCAGCTTGCTTCATTTAACGCCAGAAACGACGCCACATCATTGGAAAACTACCGCGTTATAGCTATATGCTCTTCTTATAAAAATCTTGCTTCTCTCCCTGGTCACCATGCGGTTCTCTCTCACTGAGCTTGCTTCATTAATGACAACACATGATCATGCTTTTAATTTCAGAAACGTTTCGTGTTATTTTCAACCTCCAGAACCGCCAAATCTCTGTGAAGATAAAAAAAGCCATATTTTTAATTGTCAAGACATTGACACTGACTGTCCAAGGAAATAAAACAAGTGAATCATTAAGATTTTTCAACAAACAATGACATGAAAGAGGTAAGAGAATTTATAATTAGGCCTACTTTACTACTGCAGGCTTTCTTACCAGACATCATTAAATAAGTTCAACGTTGAATTAAAGGAAATACAAGAACTATCAAGTAGCCTACAAAATCAAAGAGACACAAGAACAGAAAGAAAGAACTACGATAATAATGCTGAAATTTACATTTATTACTCCACCCGGGGAAGGGAGTTTAGAAAATTCAAATAATCCATAACCCAACAAACATAACGTCACCTTGTTCAAGACGATGACAGGAAAGCAGTTAATTTACGCAAATTTCAAAGACACTTTTTTAGTAACAATAATATTGGATGCGTGAGCCGAAATCGGTTCCCAAAGAACACAACGTCGGACTTAGAAGTAGAACTGCTATTAATCGATCAAATAGCAACAACGTCCCGATTAGACGTTAACAGACTGAACTTCTTGACACAAGCGAAATAAGAATCGATCCGCCGATCGCTGGACAATGACGGGGTTAAGAAACAACTAGATTCTTAATTAGATTTCCTTGTGTGGGGGATTTTAAGGAAGAATTGGAACGTTACTATTGTTCCTGCCATCAGAAACACTTGGATAAACAAAATGCATTTGAATCGGGCAAAACTTGCTTTTTAACTCTGTCTGGTGTGTGAAATAAAACAAGGAATCCCTTGCTTCATTTAATTATCTGTTTCAACAAACGCTAGTTTGCTGGGGTTTAACGCTAAGAGAATCTTGCTTAATTTAACGAGAAACGCTACTGCTTTCTTTATTGCTACAGAAACGTCTCTCTCATAAAATTAAAACCTACGGTTGCCAACTCAAAAATGTAGCAATAAAAATCCACGCTTCTTGTTTGATATGGACACCATTTTGAGATGAGGAATTAGGTGGGAGGAGGAGGAGAAAACTTGGAAAATAATGGCCATCTATCTTCTATCTCTCTCTCTTAGAACTGCTATTAATTGATCAAATCACACAACAAGTCGTGTTCAAACTATTATTATGATATAATTATATCGTCTATCTGATATATATATCTAAAGCTTCAATCTATTTATCAGAACTTGCCTTCAGAAGAATTGAAAAAATGCAAATAACGTTTTGGTTATTTATAATTATAATATTCATCTATATTCTATCTATCTATCTATATATCTATCTATCTATTTATATCGTGATTATCTGCCAGAATATATATATCAACAGCACACTTAATCACATGGAACACACAAAAATGCAAAAATCTATCTAATATCGAATAACTACCTATTTTCTATCGTTATCAATCTATCTATCTATCTATCTATCTATCTATCTATCTATCTATATGTATCTATATATATATATATATATATCCATATATATATATATATATATATATATATATATATATATATATATATCTCCCTCTATCTATATATATTATATATGTGTTCAATCTATAAGCGTGATTTATCTGTCTGTCCGTCTATCCCCTATTTATTTTTCCCTTCTTCTATCTGCCAACCGTCCAACGTTTTCTCAATACCAACTGATTGATTTGGTCGTTGAGCAATCAAACTAATCCGATCGATCTGTCGCTCCCATCGTCTGCATTCCTTTCGACTTTAGATCTAGGCGGGTGTTACTCGTATGTCAGTCCTTCCTTCATTCTTTCAACATGTTTTTTTCGATTCTGCTGTTTCTTCTTACATTCATCATGAAATTACTGCGTTAGGTGGATGGGTAAAGTCCAATGAAACAGGAGAGGCATAAGACAGCGTGGGGATCTTAGTGTTTTTAGTATTTCTGAATTTCTTCAACACAAAATCCTGTACGACAAGTGTAGCTTACTACAGATAACATTCATGATCCCTATACCCATCCTCATTGCAATATGGCCACATAAGCTACGTCATATCGTCTGCTCAGAGTTGTATCATTATTGTCCTAACTACGTTTGACTATTTTTTGGAGTTAAAATCAGACTGAGATTCACAATCGTCAGTGTTGTCTTGCCTTACAAACACACACACACAAAATTGTAATTTAAATGCGGTCTCCTTTTGTCACAACTTTCGCTCGCATTGTTGCCCTTGCTCTAAATGTAGATCTGACTCCCTTTCCAGGTGAGAACTTAAGAGGCTTTTTTTTGTTGCATTTTTTTTCTCTTTTTAAAAAAAATTCAAAAACGAGTTTATGATGTAGTTGTGACAATGAAATTATGAAATTTGCATGTGTTGGTAGCCTATCTATATGTATAGGATAGCGGCTATGGAATGCTCTGGCTTTAATGTGCATGTTGTTGGTAGCCTATCTATATGTATATTGGATAGTGCTATGGGATAGTTATGCTCTGGCTTCAAATCCCGACAGTGCTAGGTCGGATTTTGCGGTCAATCTATAAGCATGATTTTTCGATAGTGTATAACTTACATTTGCTTTACTTAACCTCGTTGTGCTTGGGCAGCACACAAGGCCGAGATAGTGCATACCACTCTACATTTAATCAAAACCAATACAATATCGCATCACAGGAAGAGACGAAGCAGGATCGGGGAGCTTTCAACAACACCAACACCACTAATATTTTAACAACGCCAGTACCACCTATAACATCAGCACCACACAATCAACACCACGAACAACACCAATACCATCAACATCAGCAATGCCAAACAACACCACACAATCAACACTACGAACAATACCATCAACATCAGCAATGCCAAACAACACCACACAATCAACACTACGAACAACACCAATACCATCAACATCAGCAATGCCAAACAACACCACACAATCAACACTACGAACAACACCAATACCATCAACATCAGCAATGCCAAACAACACCACACAATCAACACTACGAACAACACCAATACCATCAACATCAGCAATGCCAACAGCACCACACAATCAACACCACGAACAACACCAATACCATCAACATCAGCAATGCCAACAGCACCACACAATCAACACCACGAACAACACCAATGCCATCAACATCAGCAATGCCAACAGCACCAACACAACAAGCTTTAATACGAAAAAAAAGGTAAAAATATTTCGTGCCTTCACCTGAATCCAGATCTACAATCTAAAGCTTGTAAAGCGAGCACTATACAATAAGACATTCGTCATCCCATGGTCATTGACGAATTGGTAATATACTATATATTCCCCAAATTGATTTTCCTCATATGGTCAAGGCAAAAACCGGAAGTCGTACCACATATCGCAGCTTACAGACGACAAAATCGGGCACAACTCCGTGCCGCCACCAACAAAACCAAATTGCGCTATTTGCTTCCAGTATTGACAAAAGACGTGGAAGGTGCCCTATTCTGAATAGCATACTGAGTGCCTAGACCTGGTCCTAATTACGTTGGTGTCACATTTAAAGGTAGGAAATATAATATTTGGAAGATTTGGTTACTATTCTATTAAATAAGAGTTACACCGTCACAGAATATGTATTTCACGGTTCACTTGTTTTCATTGAATACAACCTGTAGGCAACAAACACTGGCGGTGGTCTTAGAACTTGGCTATGGATTAGAGAATGCAAAACTTGATACGGGATCTCTCGTGGTAACAACCTTAGGGCCACCAGTAAGGCTAGCTGCTAGATCTTGCTAGTTGCGAATCAGGAGCGGCCTTGACGGCTGTTGT
This sequence comes from Doris montereyensis, assembly GCA_037039925.1. NCBI lineage: Eukaryota > Metazoa > Mollusca > Gastropoda > Nudibranchia > Dorididae > Doris > Doris montereyensis. Next base: position 307,041 of record JAXRKP010000345.1, on the reverse strand, counting down.
CAAAAGGGGAAAGTGGTATTTGCATCTTCTTTGCTTATTATTCTACAATCAAACATCAAAGAATAGCAGATGACAGTTTGTGTATGCTGACCAGGCCCAGCTACCATGGGAAGAAAAGCAGATAACTCATTTAACACACAAGTCTCTTTGTAAAACGTTTTTTATATCCTCTAAACATTTGCAACGCTTCGTCATGCTTAATTTGGATAATAACAAACTAAGGAGACACAACTTGGCCGTTCTTGAGTGCACATAGGCACAAGGGTTGTATTCTACACGGTGACTTATGATTCGCTTTTATGCTTGGAACACGCTCTCGCATTAATCTGCCTGTCCTATTATCGTTTAGGTCTGAGGTCGTATCAAAACGTACGAAAGAGAAAGATCCCTGAGTCAGGGAATGGACACAAATGCACCGAATAAATAACAATGGCTTTGTAACTGTACAACTGTATACACTGGGTTTGTATATATCAAGAAGAAAACAAAGCGATTTCCAGAGGGATCAAGTAGTGAATCAAATCGAAGCCACTTCAAAAGAGCCCGTCGTGGAATATTTTATTGACCTTTTAACTCATCCATTCGGTTTGTTCCTTTATACTCGTGACGGCACGGAAATTGACTGGCAATGTGATTGACAGCCAGACAAAAAGGTCTACGAAACGTCCAATAATGTCTTCAAACAACGTCGACAACAACGTGAAAAGGCTCTCCTCCTTCCCCACCCCCCTCCCCATGGCAACATTACCGAGGTCCATGGCTGAAACAAACAAAAAGTATCTCAATACATCTCAAAGATCGGTAGCGGGGGATTGATTGACCCCAAAGTACAACAGACTGCCACGTGCACTTATTAACACGACGACTTTATTCGTGGAAACGTCACTGGCGTGTTGATGTTAGGGTCTGGCTGTGAAGAAAGCCGATTGACAGTATCTGGGTCATTAAGTGCGAGACAAAATAAAGCTGACCTAAATATGGACATGAAAGGAGAGAAAGATGTGCTAAGGACATGATCAAGCTAGGATCATGGTGGGGGGGCAGGGTAGGATGGGGCGACGGCAGCGGTCTTGATATTGATATAATACAGCGTTTCTGACAAGGGCGCAACCCAGAGGTCTGTGGTTCCTATCCCATTCCTGATTCAATAACGACTAAATTTTAAAACCAGGTCCTAATGGAGACGGATATAAAAAAATCATCAATTCGAACTGCACTTGCTCATGGGATGAGGGGCGTTAAAGATTCCCTAATTGTTGTCGAATAAAGCTGTCCGGGCGATCGTCAAAAGACATACCTACCTGACCGTGTGATTTGCACCGAAAAGCGGATATGAATACATGAACCAGTAAAGCAATGTTTAATTACTGATCTTTAAACTTTAAAATGAACATAAAAGTGGCGATCAGTCGTTTGGTAGGATCTCCACCGTGCCTATTGTGTTTGAACATACTACTACTACTACTACTACTACTACTACTACTACTACTACTACTACTACTACTACTACTACTACTACTACTACTACTATTACTACTACTACTACTACTACTATTACTACTACTACTACTACTACTACTACTACTACTACTACTACTACTACTACTACTACTACTACTACTACTACTACTTCTACTACCACTTCTACTACTACTACTACTACTACTACTACTACTACTACTACTGTTACTGCTACTACTACTACTACTACTACTACTACTACTACTACTACTACTACTACTACTACTACTACTAATAATAATAATAATAATAATAATAATAATAATAACAATAATAATAACGATAATAATAATGATAATAATAATAATAATAATAATAATAATAATAATAATAATAATAATAATAATAATAATAATAATAATAATAATAATAATAATAATAATAATAATAATAATAATAATAATAATAAAATAATAATAATAATAATAATTTTTTTTTAAACCTTTTGAATATTATATTCTACCCCCTCGCTGTGCTACCAACCGAGCTAACTAAGCTCCTCTGTTCAAATAGGGCTTTAATATTATTCAAAGTAATTTCTTTGACAGTAAAGTAACATCGTTCTCTTAACTTGTTGATCGAGCGCTTATTCACATTTTTGCATAAAGTGATGAAAACGGAACTGAGCTCATTTTCTTTGGGTAGCAATTGTAGGGGTGGAGAGAGAGGGGGATTCAACCTTCGAAGTACTACAACTGTAAATTAAGCTCTTACAACTCTACCGATTGCCGCACATTTAGATTGTATATCTACAAAAAAATCCCGTGAATTTAGACGCCGTAAATTGGTTGTAGTTTATCAACCAGAAATTTCTCAGGCACGAAAGCTAGTGACATGAAAATAACCTGAAATACTTTTGATAGCTGAAATGCTTTAAACGTGTGAAAAACATACATTATAATATGCACACTATTAAAGAGTAAACACAAACACGATGACATGCTGCCGACAGTGTCTAGAAATTGATAGAAAGGGTTCGAAAATAATCTCATGTTTCCTATAATATATATTTTTTTAAAATGAAAACCAGCTGTGAAAACGTGGACTTGAACTTTCCTCCGTGGTGCAGTGGGTGATATCCATGCCATGAGGTGTAGGCCTTACATTGAAAAAGATGACGTCAGTGACAGGCAAGTACAAGAACGTCATTGGCTTCCAATTCATAAAAGCGAACATTTCAAAACGAAGGGACATTTTAGTTTTTAAATGTTTTGAATATTACATTTTACCCCCTCCCCACCCCTAACCCCGACAAGAAGAGTCTATCCGATCTTTGAAAACATTACAAACAAAGAACTTCAATTGATAAAAATCACTAAGCATTTCTGTCATCACAACACGTTCAAGATGAATATAATATTGTTTCTTATTGTGCATCTGTTGTTTGGATTGACATGCTCGCTAAGGAATCTTAGAGAAAAAATATAAAAACGTTCTTTTTACTCATGATCAATATCGTTTTTAATGCGTCCAGTGATATAACACAAAGGAGCCACAGTTGAGTGAAGTCGAAAGTGATCAATATCGTTTTTAATGCGTCCAGTGATATAACACAAAGGAGCCACAGTTAAGTGAAGTCAAAAGTGATATAACACAAAGGAGCCACAGTTGAGTGAAGTCAAAAGTGATCAATGGGCAGTAAGTTACAACGCTTGTGGCTTATTGTTCCTTGGCGTGTCCAGATGCAGTGGTTGTCTAAAATTCAGACGTTGATCTTATGTGAAAAACACGTGAAAAAGCCTAAAAGCTGTATTTATTTTTAGATTTTGCATTATATCAATATTTATTCTTATTCTTATAATCATTATCATTATTATTATTATTATTATTATTATTATTATTATTATTATTATTATTATTATTATTATTATTATTATTATTATTATTATTATTATTATTATTATTATTATTACTATTAATATTATTACTATTAATATTATTGTTATTATTATTATTATTATTATTATTATTATTATTATTATTATTATTATTATTATTATTATTATTATTATTATTATAATTGTTCTTATTCTTATTCTTATCATTATTATCATAATTATTATTATTTTTGTTATATTATTATAATTATTATTATTATTATTATTATTATTATTATTATTATTATTATTATTATTATTATTATTATAATCATTATTACTATAATTATTATCATTATTATTATTATCATTATTGTCATATTATTTTTATCATATCATTATTATCATCATTATTATGATTATTATTACCATTATTATTATTATCATTATCCATATATCATTATTATTATTATCATTATTATTTTTATCATTTTTACCTGCGCGTGCAATTTACACATCCATCCCTGCTCGTGTCGGTACCCAGTGTTCATAAGCAAACGGTCACTTAACTTCACTTCACCGCATTTCTTGTCCCTTTTGGTTGCTTTGTTTTGTTTTTGCCTTCAGTGCAGTACGGGATGTAACAGATTCCAATACCGGTCCACTCTAAATAGCGCCCTACCTCCTCGGTAAAGGTAACCGTTCATGCATTGACCGGTAGGTAGGTAGGTCTGCCTTCCAGGTCCGACGCTAAATCCTCTTACAAACGCTGTAATCTCGTTTGATCCCACGTACTGAGCATTGCTAAGAAGAGATCGGCAGATTTACACAAGTCATGGCTATGTAACGGTTGGCAATAAACAGACGGTGTGAAAACCCTCCTGCTTTTAATCTACAGGGCCGAGCTACATCGTCCGATTGTTTCGACAACGAGGCTTGTAAGACCACCATATTTCTTCTCGCCGTTTGCGTCGTTACTTAGAACAGATTTGTGACAAACAATGATGAAAGTCAAGATGTTCTATACAGACTGGCCGGTATCCCCCGAAGGCTTCTGTGGTCAGCACTGAGGTCAACACGAAGCTAAACGGTTATTGTGCCCGTCTTAAAATAAGCGTCTTGATTATCATTATCATACAACGTAATACTATAAGGTGTACGTCAGGGATTACTTCACAAGAAGCAAGTTTTCATCATAATGATCTAGAAAGTAAAGATGTTGAAACATCAAAACAGAACAAAAATAAAACTAAAAACTAAACGAAAGAAAGGACCCATTCAATAATACCGACGGCACATTGAAATACTTAACCGCCATCTGTTCTGGAATCAAATATTTCAACATTTTCAAATCAAATACTATGGAGTTCAGAAGAAATTGAGAATGTACCGGTACAGATGTGAATGAAACTATAAATAGTTATAGTATCAATGCACAAAAGTGTAGCGAGTGACTTGGTCCAACATCCAACCATCTGAAGGGTATTCCAATCAAATTCCTCTCTTCTTAAAAAAAACCCTCAAAAGTAGAGATGACCCCACGGCGCGTTTTATTCATAACCCAGCAATGTCATTTCATTACTTCAGCAAAGTAAATACTTGCACCTCTCTCCCTCTCCCTCTCCCTCTCTCCTTCTCCCTCTCCCTCCCCCCTCCCCCTCTCCCCCTCTCTCTCCCTCTCCCTCTCTCCCTCTCCTCTCCTTCTCTCCTCCCTCTCCCTCCCCTCTCGCTCCCTCTCTCTCCCCCTCCTCTCTCTCTCTCTCTCCCTCTCTCCCCTCTCTCTCTCTCCTCTCCTCTCTCCCCTTTCTCTCTCTCTCCCTCCCCCCTCTCTCTCTCTCTCTTTCCTCTCTCTCTCCCTCTCTCTCTCTCTCCTCTCTCTCTCTCTCTCTCTCTCTCTCTCTCCTCTCTCTCTCTCTCTCTCTCTCTCTCTCTCTCTCTCTCTCTCTCTCTCTCTCTCTCTCTCTCTCTCCTCTCTCTCTCTCTCTCTCTCTCCCTCTCTCTCTCTCTCTCCTCCCACCCTCTCCCTTCCTCCCTCCCACCCTCCCTCCCTCAGTGACAAAACGTAACAGAATTTTCATTCGTGTGTGCGCAATTATAAGAATGGCAGATTCTAGATATTTCGAGATGGGGGGGTGTTTTCGAGAGCTCTATGAAACCGAGACCTGGCTGTTTATATGCAAATTAAACCATCTTTTCCACGATAGATTTCTTAATGTATTTATAGCAAACCCTGTCTACCATAGCAATGATCTCTGGGCGTTAAATAACAGAGACAAGACAGGTCCTTAAACAACTGGCCCAAAAGTCATCAAGCACAGTGAGTAATGAGGAGCTCATGGGGCTGAGACCCAACATCCCAAAACACACTGTGTGTTGCATATTTTTCTAAAAAAATCATCTTGCTCTTTGGCTGCTAGCTATGCCACTTTTCAAAGCGCCGTTCCACGGAAATCGGTTCAAATCTCCGTTCAACGTAGCGCCGTTCCACGGAAATCGGTTCAAATTTCCGTTAGCGCCGTTCCACGGAAATCGGTTCAAATTTCCGTTCAACGTAGCGCCGTTCCACGGAAATCGGTTCAAATTTCCGTTCAACGTAGCGCCGTTCCACGGAAATCGGTTCAAATCTCCGTTCAACGTAGCGCCGTTCCACGGAAATCGGTTCAAATCTCCGTTCAACGTAGCGCCGTTCACGGAAATCGGTTCAAATTTCCGTTCAACGCCGTTCCTACTTAGCGGCATCCATTTATCGAACGACCTCATAGTGTATCATACAATGTGTAACGGTACACAATTCTGATAAATAGTACAGGTATGTTTATTTCTTCTCTATATAGTGTTGTGTGTGTGTGTGTGTGTATACATATGTATATAATTGGCGATTGCATGCCAATTATACCTTGGGGTATGTTTACAAAATCACAATTAGATACATTATACACACAGCACAATACATTTGTATAACACGCACAAACAGCATCAGCAGAGTACACGTACATGTATCTAAAGCAGGTTTTTCAAAAGTCTATTTAGCACAGTGCAATGACGTCCACTCTGGTGATTATGGTCAGCGTGTTGCCACAACCTGCATCCAGCATTTAAGCCATTCATCGTTGTCACCCATCTGATGGGATCAATTTATCTGTGTTGTCTTATTCACAGTGCAATATAGACGCACCACCCAAACATATCAAGCGTGAGTATCTAGTATGCACGCTCCATTTAAATCTAACGGCTGGTCACATTATAATTTTTTAATCGATTTGATTATTGGAATTCTGTCCCAGAGGAATTGTTCAATTAAGCGGCTGTTCCATATAAGCGGTGATCCAATCATCGGCTTAAAACGTATTTTGTTCACGTTTAATTAAGACATTCGCAGAAAAAGAGTGTTGCCCATTAATGGGATCAATTTATCTGTGTTGTCTTATTCAACAATATAGCTACAACCACCCAAACATATCAAGCGTGAGTATAGGCTAGTATGCTGTATAATGATCGCACGCTCCATTTAAATCTAACGGCCTGTCAGGAATTTAAGAAAGTGGCCATTTCCCTTCCAATTAAGCGACGAGCATTCCAATTAAAGGGTTCTTAGAAAGAATTCTGTCCCAGAGGAAGACATGTTCCATATAAGCGGTGATCCAATCATCGGCTTAAAACGTATTTTTAAAACAAGCAGCAGGTGTTGCCCAAGTATACCCAATCAATGTTTAATTAAGACATTCGCAGAAAAAGAGTCAAAATAGTTGCCCATCTAAAGACCTATTATTCAATGACCTGCTAAAGAAAGGCATGGGGTTCAAAGTGTGTAGCACACAGAAAGAGACACAATTAGCTCTTGTCAGCAATGCATGATGATTTCATAGGATAAATGTAGAAAAAAGGAAGTGCATAAAAAAAGGAGTAAAAAGTAAGTAAAACCGCAGAAGTTGAAAAGAAGCACACAAAAAAACAACAACCCAACAACACCCGCAGCCTTTGTTCACTACTTTCACAATATTTCCAGATTTTCTTTTCTAAGAAAATTTAGATTCAAAATTAAATAGTAATATCTACACATAAACCCACTTTGAGCACATAAAAAACTAGAATCTGTAGTTAGGACAAAATGCAAGTGAAATTTGTAACAAATTGTTGACTCAGAGCGATATTGTCTTAACTACACATAGGTTCTTTTTGAGAGAAAAAACTGGAATGAAATTCTCAGCTGGAAAGAGGATCTAAAGTTATGAGAAAATGCAAGTGAAATTTGTGGCAAATGTAGACCGATGTTGGTTACTCATTTTTATAAGACAGAACAATTGATGATCGTAAATCTGATGATGATTATAAGTCCAAAATCATCAAGCGTGTAGTTAGGACAATTCGATTCTGAGCCGATGAAATATAGATTGAATCTGATTGTAATATTTTTTGCGGAAACAGGACAATTAACCACTGTGAATTTGATAATGATCACAACTCCAAACTCGTCAAAATAATGTATAGTTTTATACATATATTATGGCATTTATGCTAATACTGACGATCCTGTAACAGTTGCTGTCACTACTATGTCTGAGCTTATTTCATTCTGAGGAAGGTATGGACGCCCAATCAGATTTCCTTCCTCTGATCTCTTACCTCTTCTACATTTATTCAGAGTAATGAGCTGGTCGATAAGTCTGAAGTATAAAGTTGAAGGGGTATTTCTAAAAGGGCCTTTTTGTAGGAATTCAATTTTGTCAGAGTGGTGGCCGGGTTGGCCTGCTCTTTTTTGATTTCCAACCATTGAAGGTTCTTTTACATGTGCAAAAGCACATGAGACCTTCTAGATCATCGTCCATCTCCAATAGGACTAGGCATTTATTTCATCCTACCTACCACAGGATAAGGGAGCAGAAGAAACCCGAAACACGGATTTCAGATTCAAGCCTGTACGGCCAGGATTTGAACCCACAACCTTTGACTTGGAAGGCGAGTTCCGTACCTGCTGAGCTATGCTTTATGTGTAGTTAAATCTAAATCTAATTCTTAACTTCATAAGAGCAAACTCACCTTTCAAATATGCAATGTCGTTCTGTCTCACCATTTCATCATCCATGTCGTCGGCACTCATCAGGGTTTGAAGCGACGTCTGAAAGCCGACTCGGCTGCTGTAACGTTGCCGTCTTCTTCGTGTATGCTTGCAATGGTGTAGTGACAGCGAGCTAACAGGAGGTGCTGGTCTAGTGTGAGAGGGTAGTTCTGCGGGAAGATGAGAAGAGCAAAAAAAATTAATTGATTTTAAAAGTGACAAGAATTTGTGACAGCTATTAAAGAGGCCTGAAAACTGCTAAAAATTAATTCAGAATTATTATTACCTCTACTCTTTGTACCATGTCTGCCACAAGCATTGGCGATCATGGTCCAATATTCTTTTCTATTGTCCGTTATTCTTGAGTATTTCTTCTTGCTTTTTGTTGCCTATTTGTTGAGGCTGCCTGTGCATGATTTTCGTTGTGTTTCTTTGCCTCTTACTGCTTCAATTTTACCACACAACATGTAGTTTGCTTTTTCAGGCAGTCTCTTCTCATGATGTGGCGGACAAATATCACTTCTCTCTTTCTGATGCCATTCATGAGAAATCTCTGGACACCTGCATTTTCTAGAACAGTTTCATTGATCTTGTTAGGACTATTCTGATGTTTCTTTTGAAAAATTACATCTCTGTGGCTTCTATTTTTCTAGTGAACAGGTAAGCACCTGTACCGGGAGCAGATTATCCCGCCCTCCACAAGTCTCCTGCTGCCTTGCAGGAGGGTCTTGGCTGACCAAAAGCTAAGGGAGTTAACTATGACAGAAAACAACCTGCTGCCTTGCAGGCTGGGCTTGGGTGACCAAAGGCTAAGGGAGTTAACCCTGACAGAAAATAACAACCTACTGCCTTGCAGGCTGGTCTTGAATGACTAAATGCTGAGGGAGTTAACCCTGACAGAAAATAACAAGGCCTGGTAGGGGGCCTCAAGTTGGCATCCCCACCATCTACCTAGAGTACAGTGGGCTAATCCCTGCTTATCCAAAAGCAAACAGATTCAGAGAAATAAATATAATATAATCGGCTTGACCTTTCGAAGACAAACTTGGAAACAAATACGGATTGTGATTTTTGGAACATGGAATGTTAGGGCAATAAATGGAAAAGAGTTAGAATTAGTTGAAGAAATGGAAAAATTCAAAGTAGATATTTTGGGCATTACAGTAACAAAGAAAAAAACGACGCAACTAGAGAAGAAAAAGATATCTTCGAAAACGATTTACAAATAGCTATAGAGAATCTTTAACCCAAACAGGAACTTATGCTTTTATGAGATTTAAGCGCTAGAGTAGGCAACAATGTAGAAACGTCAGGAGGAGTAAAGAGTAAAGAAGGAGAGACAACAACTTCTCCAAATGGAGAGACACTAATAGATTTTTGCTTAAAGAATAACATGAAAATAGCCAACACCTTTCTTCCTCATAAAGATATCCACAAATATACAAGAGTAAATGAAGACAGGTGTGAAAAGTCAATCATAGACTACAGAATAGTTACAGCTCCCTTTTTACAGTCCATTGGATGCAAGAGTAAACAGAGGAGCAGAAATATTTAGTGATCTTCACCTAGTGATTGCCAAAATGAGATTACTGACTGAAGAAAACAAACAGAAAAGGAAAGAGAAGAAAGCTACTAAACTCAAAATATAGGAACTAAATAAACCAGTAGTAAAACAGGTATACCAATCTAGGATAAAACGATTTATCAGTGAAAGACAGATGGATCTGAATGATAGCACAATAGAAGAAAAGTGGCAGATGTATAAAGAAACACTCCTCAGTTGTATTGAAGAGGTCTGTGGTGAGAAACAAATTAAAATAAATAGGAAAAGAACAGCATGGTGGAATGAGAATGTAAAGACTAAGATCAAAGAAAAGAAGGATGCCTGGAAGAAATAGTTGCAAACAAAGAAACCAGAGGATAGGATGGATTATGTGAATAAAACAACTATCGCCAAAGAGGAAGTTAGGAAGGCAAAACAGGAACAATGGGAAGAGTTTGAACAAAGACTTCAAGAAAGCTATCAAGGGAATCAAAAGCTGTTCTGGGGGCAATGAAGAGCATGAGAAAGACCAAAGCATGCCCAATACGACAAATTAAGAATGCCAAAGGGGAAATAATGAAAGAAGACAGCGAAACCATGGAAACGTGGAGAAAACATTTTCACCCTTTACATAATACCTCCAGAACATATGAAACAAGGAGTAAAGATCAATTAGTAAAAGTAACAAGTAATCCAGAGGAGACAGCTGAAGATGTAGATATATCAATGGAAGAAATCCAAACAGCTATAAGAAAAGTGAAATCAGGAAAAGCCCCAGGAGCAGATCAACTTTATCAAGAAATGATTAAAAACCAAGGGAGAGAGGCAGACAAACTACTACATGCAATATGCCAAAAAGCATGGAAGTCCAAACAGGTGCCAGACGACTAGAAAAAGGGAACTGTATTACTAATACATAAGAAAGGATCAACTATGGAATGTTCAAACTATAGAGGGATATCACTACTTAGCGTTCCAGGAAAAGTATATGCCAGGATACTGGAAATGAGACTAAGGAAAAGAGTAGAGGATCAGACTGGAGAGCATCAGAGTAGATTTAGACCAGGAAGAAGTGTGCAAGACCACATATTTACTATTAGACAAATAATAAAAAAATTCCTTGAGAGAAATATTGACTTGCACCTGCGTTTTATTGACTTAGAAAAGGCATTTTACGAACTATGGCATTCCTTAAAATAACACAATGTAGAGCAAAATTTCATAGAAGCCATTCAAAGTTTTTACAATAAACCAACATGTGCAGTGAGAGTAGCTGGAAACATATTTGCAGAATTTGATGTAGATATGGGAGTAAGACAGGGTTGTATCCTATGTCCTTTTTGTTTATCACATTCATGGATTCAATCGCAAAGGCATCCTCAAAAATAAAGAAAATGAATGTAGGCATGTGGAAGTTCAAACCAGTAAAGGTATCAATGCTTTCGTTTGCCGATGATTTAGTTCTGTTTGGAAAATCAGAAAGTGACCTTCAGTCGAATATCAACATTATGAACAATGAACTAAATACAAGAGGAATGGGAGTAAATCCAAAGAAAACCAAAACAATGCTAGTAACTAGGGAAGCTAAAACACAAAATCTTAAATTGGGCACGAGAATTAAGAACAAGTTCAAAGCTACAATTACCTAGGAGTAATGATTAACTCAGAGGAAAAACAAAGAGAAGAAATCAGCCAGAGAATCAAAAGGCAAGTGCAACATATAACCATCTAGGAAAAGCATTTGTAGGTAAGCAAGAATTGTCAACAAAAACCAAAATGGCAGTATACAATACATTTTATTGTCCTACTCTCCTCTATGGCAGCGAAACCTGGACCTTAGACAGTAGAGAATACAGTAGAGTACAGGCAACTGAAATGAAATATCTGAGAAGAGTAGTAGGAAAAACTAAAAGAGACAAAATCAGAAACACAACAATAAGACATCAAACCAAAGCAGATGGCATAAAAACTAAGATAGAAACAAATCAATTGAGATGGTTTGGGTATGTAAACAGAATGAATGACAGTAGAATAGCTAAATCAGTATACAGTGCTAAAGCCCAAGGTAAAAGATCAAAAGGCAGACCTCGGAGAAAATGGGAAGAAAATATAAAAGAGGCATTGAAGCATAGAAATTTTAACTTTTTTGGAAGGAAACAGAAAATGTCAGGACAGGGCATCCTGGAGAAAGATCACCTCGGGCATCTGAACCCATACACCGAAAGGTAGAATGGGAACTGATAAAGAAAGAGAAATGAACAATTGAGAGATATGAAATCCATGATCTCAATTTGGTATCTATTTACTTTATACACCAAAGATGATTACCTTGGTGTCTACAAAAATGTGTATCAAGGGAACATGTGTAGAACTTTGAAAAAAATTTTTAAATGATTTCGTTGACCAATATGACTAAAATAGGCCTACCTTGGATCCTGTAAACGTTTTATTCTTCTTCTGATACAAAAGATCCCTATCAAATAAGTCATTCCAGAACAAATTACATTGGGGTTATAATCAGTCAAATAAAACTAGAAGAGACCACTATAATTACAATGAAGATGCCACGCTGCAATCACAAAGATCGTGGTTCAAAAGACAGGTGGTGCAAATTCTATCTGATTGCCCGAAGCATAAGAAAAGGCACAAAACTATGTTTTCATCTCATGACCTGCATGTGAGTAGGTACCAGCCTACATGCAAAAAAAAAAAGGATATTGTCAAGGTACTAGTATGGTGCACTTAACAAGGAGTTCCATTATATACTGCCAATGAAGTTGTGAATGACATCTAATAATAAAAAGGAAGCTTTTTGAAGGGGATAAAGATGTAAAATCATTGAGCTTAAAAGCCTACAATGATATAGCCTATAAATCAATCCTTATTTTGTCATTTGCCAGCAGAATCAAGCAAAACAAAAACATTGTGAGTGTACGTCAACAGCAAAGGGAAGGCAAGCATTCAATAACAGATTTAAAATGTCAGTGGTATGGCACGAAAGAGAACTAAAAATGAGGAGATCTTATAGTAGTAACAAAAAGGATTAGGAAAAATAAACCAAAACATATGCGGATTTTACTCTGTGCTTCTCCCTTCCTTACCTGATTTATGTACTTGACAAGAGATGACAATAACAACTGACACTGTTGAGGGTAACTCAGTGCTTTCAACAGACGGCCCAAATGCCATCCTAGCTTGACCATACCAGGGAAATTGTTATAGCCAGACAGCTTCTCCATGATTTTCCCAGAGTGGGGATTTCCATTCTGCGTTATAAAAATTCCCTCCGTGAAGGAAGAATTCAACTCTTCATCCCCATCCTGTGTAAATAAATCATACTTGTAAGTGATTTATATGAAAATGGTAAAGACATTCATTGAATTGAATCTAACTTTGAAACATGATTTATATTAAGTGTCAGTAGTTATGAGTTTAATCTTTCCTTTTTCTAGATTTTAATGTATCTGTAAAGGTGGGGGAAGAGATTGAGGAGGGGAAAAGGAGTATTTAAATTCCTACATGATCATCAAAACACTTTATTGAATTACTGGAATTTTGAATCGTAATTTGTCAGATACATAAAGTCATGTGATATTTGTTACTCTACTGACTGTATAGGAATAATTTATATTGTAATCTTGTGTCAGGATACTACACATAAAGTGTCATGTGATATTTGTTACTCTCCAGACTGTATAGGAATAATTTATATTGTAATCTTGTGTAGGAACATAAAATGTCATGTGATATTTGTTACTCTCCAGACTGTATAAGAACATTTCAATATTACATATAAATTGTCCTGTTGTATTTTGTTACTCTATACACGATATAGGAATATTCTTTTTTTTTTTTTTTTTCAAAACCCAACATCTAAAAAGTCATTTTGAATTTTGTTACTGTACAGATTTTAAAATATTAGTCAATAACTTTAAGTTTGCTTTTGAGAAACTATTCTTCAAAATGAGGAAAATAATCTGATCAGATATTTCATGGCTGAAATCCATTCTTGATAATTTGGTACTGTATGGTTTGTTTTGTTTCTGCTTTACATTCATACTTAGTTAAAATTACTGTATTTTTTAAATGAAAGATACGTCCTTAAAGAAATCCAAACAGACTAATCATAACATAATCAAACCTCTTTGTCTGAATCTATTTCTCTTTGTTGTTGCTCTGATGTTGATTCGCCTCCATCACTTTTTTTTCATCGACAGACATTTCTCGCTCTCCCATAAATTCCTGTGGTGTAGAAATGACGACCCTTGGTCCTGGAGTCCAGCATGAGAACGCTTCGCCTGATTGTCCTCAACATTCTTTCAAGCAGATGAGGCAAAACAGAGAAAGGAAATCAAATAACGTTAAAGCTATAACAACTACATATACAAACAAGAGGCCTTCTGAAGAATGACTTCTTATACTGTCAACCTTGAGATTGTGAAAGCCTGGGTTTGAGTCCTGACAATACTAAATCTGACAGCATGTTCCTAGACACGTAACCCGCATGTTCCCATTTGATTTTGACCGAGGTGCGGTTTGAATGGGTATCAGCATCAACTGAGGAGTAAGACATGTGACAAACTAGTGTCTTGTCTAGGAGGCTATGTACTATTACCCATTCCACATCATGCTATAGAAACTAGGATAACTTATAACTGCATAGGTCATAACGACCTCAAAAGAAACTTTTGAATGATGAATCAAACTATTGTGTCATTAAAAAATGAAGCAATTAGTTTTTGATTTTATAAATAATCCCAGTGCTCGTGAAACGTAAAAATGGAGTATAAGGCACTGTCTTAAGATGCAGTGAAAGGGAGAGGCTGGTTGATTGGTCTGTTGGTTAACAGTTAATGTACAGCTGCCATTTAAAGTGATTTTAGAGTCTTGAAACTAACAAAACCAATTTGCATCTAAGGCCAAGAGTTTGAAACCGGCAATGATACTTTAGCATGCACAAGGTTTGTATACACTATCCTCTCACCTCATTCACTTTCAACAGGACTATAAAGAAGATTCAAACCAACTGAAAGCATAGGGGTGGTATTTACTATAAAACCTATATATCAACGGTGAAAGCCGCAAACTGTGTAAGTCAAATTTTGGATGTTTTAAGAAAATCAAAGAAAATGATGCTATGATGCTACGTTTTGTAATGTTTTCACAAACATACCCGTTGTGCAAGTGTCAAAGACTTGGGGGACTCGATGGTCCAGAGATAGGGTGTTGACCTCTCAATAAAAAGGATGTGGGTTCAAGCCCCCGATAGTTGAAAAAGTTGCTTAATTTTTTGTGTGTAAAACCCATCCCCCTGGTCTAGGTAGGTGGATCAACACCTAGTCCCGTCGGAGATGGACGGTAAAAAAAGAGGTTCCGTGTACTGTTTGCAGGGCAGTTGCAGCAAAATTAAAAATCCTACCAAAACCCCAAGAACGTGGATGTGGGTAAAATCAAATTAAATCAAATCGTCTTCTTCAATAACCATTGCTACAACTAAGTGTAAAGTCAAGTACTGAGGCAAGGGATCATGTCGAAAGTCACAAATAAGGACAAAGGAAATAGATATTACAGTCCCGTAAGGACAAAGACAAGACTAAATACAAAGTAGAAAACCAGACAAAAATATGGGCATTGGACAAAATCAACCCAGTGATCTCCACATCAGCAGCCATTGCCTTGTCATGACAAGAGAGTAAACTACAAACCCTGCCATCTATATTGCTTAAATTAGGAGTTTTATTAGCAAGGTTGGGGTTTTTGTTTGTGTGTGAATCCAGTTATGATCAGCAGTTATATTATTCCCCTTACAGTTAAAATAAAAAAAAAATTTTAATCAGTGTCAAAGTTGTGCACAAATATTTTAGCAACTTGAAAGAAAAAGACCTTATATGTTATATGTTATATTTCTTCAAACAAGAAAATAAGCTGCCAGTTTGAGAAATTCCTTACCTGTAAATCAAAGTCATCAATGATTCCAATGGTTTGCAGTATGTTTAAATAGACGAGATCTGGTTTGTGTCCATGAAGCTTACAAAACGTCCAATAGAATTTCAGGTCCTGAATCCACAGCTCACTGTCACGATGATCTAGCATTTTCAACAGAGCTCTGATGGGTAAAGTAAATTTCTTTCAACTCTCTAAAGGCTGTCTTCATTAAAATTCAGCAACAAATAGATTTAAAAGGAGTGAAAATGCTCTATGAAACCACATTGAGTCAATGGCTTTCTTGATAATAGGTAATGATAGCCTTAATAAAAATGTATTTAAAAACAAAAGTTATCAAACAGTTGTGGCAGTATGGGATATCAGGATTATTACTTTACAAAACCATTTCCATATACTTCAATAAGTTCACTTTCTTTTCTCTGTATGAAATCAGCATTGAAGATGCATCACTTGTAATCTATTTTGGATTACTTTGAGAAGGACATTTTCTAGGAGTTTTGTTTTTATTTCCATTTAGTTTACATAAAATAATGTTTTTAATGTATACTGTAACAATTTCATGCAGACTGGAAGGTGTAATAAACAGTGAGGTAGTTAAAGAGTCATTACTTTCATGCAAAAATCTTCTTACCCGCAGTCAGTTAGAAAGTCTAGAAGACCTGAAGGTGTCACCACACAAAAGTAAGTGCCATGGTAATTCTTCCATTATCTGGATGTCAAGGCTTTGATCACCAAAGAATCTGGCCATATGAGCATGGTAGGACTGACGGATTTCATTGCCAAATACTTTCTGAATAGCTTCTGGGTCGTGTGCCACTGGTGACAAGCTCTCTTCAGTGAAAAACAAATTAAGGAGCAAAAACAAGATGACTACTTGCTCAGAATGAATTACACATTACATGTAGAAGAATTTTGGATGCTCTCATATAAATCTCTTTTTTTTGTTTGCCTCTGTTATGTTGAAAACTGTTTTCTTTCTTAATTGGGTCTATTTTCAGGGGAAACAAAAGGGGAAAATGCTATCAGTTGTATTATCTCACCATTCACTAATTTAAAAGTTCACGCCATTAATTAATGAAAATGATAAGTTAAGGCAAAATGATTAAACCATACAAGCTCTTTTATAAATCTGGGAATTAAGTGTTTGGAAAGACGAATAGTAAACTAATCCCTGTAAATTCCATCAGTGACACTAAAAACAAGTAAATTTCATATTATTTGTAACAAAAATAAGTCAAACACAAACACAAAAACAAACCACCAACACAAACAAATAAATTAAATGATGTGCCAAATCATTCTTTTCATTTATTGGAGAAAGTCAATTACTCTGTGAAATGTTAAAAGCATGGCTTAATGGAGATATCAATCTTCATGATAATGCTCTTATGAATCATCCAAAACGTTCATAGAGATGAGGTGTCATTAAGACTCCTAATTACAACCAAAAAATAAAAATCAGATAATCACAGTTTTAGCCCAGCCTTGAAATATTATTATCATATTTTGACTTGAAATAATTGATCGGGATGGATGCAAAGGAAAGAAAAATTGAGAAAAAACAAAACACTGCTTTTGAAATATTCTTCTTTGGGGTTTTGAGAATTAAACAAGAAAAAGGCTTGACAAGGTTAAGATTCTCAATAATTAATCCTTGCAAAAGAACTGTAAAGTGATCATACCATGTTCAAATAAATTTGAATTTGTAATAATCATAATTTGTATACTGGTAATCAGTTCATCGCACAGAGCCGTCAAGACCCTGGAGGGCTATGGATACATGATGATGATGATAAAGAAAAGGAAAAAATAACAAATAAACGCTATGAACTTACTGAAGAGCAGATATTCAGCTACTTCTTGAATATATTTGTGCCCAAAAACAAGGCGACCATCCCCTTTTTCCTGTAAGGTGGCCCCGGCTGACAGTCTGAATTGATGCCAGTCGTATTCAGTCACTTCTGCTTCTCCTTCGTAACCAAAAGAACTTAAAGGGAGAGAATTTGTCTCTGAGTCAGGCCATTGCGAGACAAGGCGATGAAGCAAAGTGAGTCAGTCACCCAGCCAGAGTAGTCTGGAGGAAATCAAGATGAGGTTTAAAAAAAAAACAAAAGAAAGATCAATTAATAATGGTGGCAATAAGTCAAAATTTCATTGGCACAAAAAAATCATTGAAAGACAGAAAAAAAGGCATGGTACAATGAGAGAGAAGGAAATGTAAACTAACCATCTATCCTATAGAGCAATATTTTATTTACTAGATTAAAAGTGAACTCACCAAAGTTATTGCACAGGAAGCAAACTTCAGATGATGCATTTTCCGGTAGCCAACTGTAAGATTTTACCCAGTTTTGTAAAGATCGAATCCAAAAGTTTCTTAGAGACCAAATCTGTGAAGAAAATGCAGCAAAGACATAAAAGGTGGGGTTATTTTTCAAGCCAACAAAATTGACATTCTTTAGGTCATTTAGTCAATTTCAACAAAATTGACATTCTTTAGGTCATTTAGTCAATTCCAACAAAATTGACATTCTTTAGGTCATTTAGTCAATTCCAACAAAATTGACATTCTTTAAGTCATTTAGTCAATTCCAACAAAATTGACATTCTTTAGGTCATTTAGTCAATTTCAACAAAATTGACATTCTTTTAGGTCATTTAGTCAATTTGAACAAAATAATTTAAACTCATGTGTCTGAATAAGGCTTGATGTTCCACCCTGAAGCACTCCATTTATCTTAGAAGCATTAAGAATGGAAAAAAGTTAGAATAACATTTTATCTCTCATAATGGACGGACAGACCGTCATTGCACAATATTTTTTTATGACAAAATGAGAACAGGTTTTGAAACAGAAAATCAAGATATTAATGTGAATGAATATTAGAAGTGAATGACATAAAAAAAAAATGGTGGACGTAAAGCTAAAACAAGGGGCGCATCGCATTTCCTAAAAAGTGATGAAATAGAAGCATTATAAATCTTACAGACTTAGATTTGTACAGAATCTGAAATTCATTTAATTTCTTGTACTTTTTCTCATCTAAAAGTCTTAAAAGAGGGTTATGTAAGGAAGTGTTCATTATTTCCATGTTTTATCTTGATTAGTCTAGTCACAGAGTGTTTCTTTACCTGAGAAAATTGCTTTGTTCTGTGTTATCCTCACTTAACTAAAGGATTAATAAATCACATTTATTTGATTTGATTTGATTTACCCACATATACAACTAAGGTGATCTCTGGGTTTTTGGCAGGATTTCAAAATTTTGCCCGGACTGCTTTGTAAAAAGCTAAGGGATATTTACCGTGCACAGAGTGGTGCGATCTAACATGCACAGTGTTGTAATCTGCACTTGGGACCTCCTTTTTTATCGTCCGTCTCTGATAGGATTAGGTGTTGATCCACCTACCTGGACCAGAGGAGTAGATTTTACTCCAAAAAAATGATAACATTTTTCAACCATTGGTAGGACTTGAATTCAAAACCTTTGAGTTGGGAGGCTGACACATTGCCTCTGGACTACCGAATCCCCTCCACATGACTACAGATATTTTTTTTAAATGTCAGGATGTTACAGTGGGAGTCGGATTCAACGAGATTGTCTGGACTGACACTAGGTCCTCGTTGTATGAGAACTTTTGTTGAATGCGAAGTAAACATGGAACTTTCCATTTCAACCATA
This sequence comes from Doris montereyensis, assembly GCA_037039925.1. Classification (NCBI taxonomy): domain Eukaryota; kingdom Metazoa; phylum Mollusca; class Gastropoda; order Nudibranchia; family Dorididae; genus Doris; species Doris montereyensis. Next base: position 287,475 of record JAXRKP010000345.1, on the reverse strand, counting down.
TCGATTATTTTTTGTTTAATTTCAAAGGAAAGGCATTTGCGCTTTGTGGGTTTTGATGTAGAGGTAGATGCCATTTCGATAAATCATAATGAAGTGTCGGCACAGCAGGTTACAGAGGTGTGAACCTAGCGAGGCATAGAAGAAAGTGAGTAACAGAGAGAGAAAGCAAAAGAGAAAGGAAGATATTTACCTCTGTCCATTGTTCCATGAAATGAGCGATATTCATATAAACCTGAGGGCGCACAATTTCACAGCTGATTGCCTTGGCCCCAAGGGCAGTCTGCATGACTGTAATGATCCGAGTTGTCGGATCCTTTGCTCCCCACCAAGCAGAATGTTAGCATTAGACTCATGTTCCTTGACCTATGAAACAAAAGCAGTAGTACATACCTTTTTTTTAAACTTACGAAACATAAAATACAAATCAAAACTAGTTGGGTTTTTTTAAATTGTCCAAATACAAACAATTTTTGCATATGTCTACTTATCTAGTAGTGTAGAAGCTAATTAATTAACAGATTGCATAGTAAAGAAGCATACAGTTCTATCACACCTTTTGATGAGAGTAAACAAAGTGAAAACCTCTCTCAAAAAGTTCAAACATCAGGTAAAATTTGTCTAGGTAAAATCAAAGAGAAGATCCCATGTTATTACAATTTACAAACATGAAGAGCTAAAGGTCCAAATCTATTACATGCCCACTGCAAACACATAATAATAATAATAATATAAATTAATAGATTTTTATTTTTGAATAAACATTTCATCAGTAAATCTCATATCTCAATGACAATAACAGGGACTAATTTTTAATATACAAAACACACAAAAAACAATACAAAAGTTTGGTTAAAATGCATGTTGTCTTTCCAATCGTTTTTATCCAACATCAATCTATGCACTTGAGTCATATGTGTGTGGATCTGACAAAACCCAACATAAGGTGAAAAGGCATTTGAACCAAGAAAGCAGAGAAAATGTGAGTTGAGGTCAAGTATTATGAAAATTCAGTTCTTGACATTTTCAGTTAAAATAGGCTCTTATGTACACCCTGATGAAACAAAAAGAAAGACCTTGTTCACGATTTTTTCAAAAACAGATTTCCTGTATTTTGAAATTCTTCTTACAAAAAATATCTTAACTTCACAAAATTCAACCACTTTTTAAAGTTTCAAATGCTCAGAACATATTGGGCTATCAGTTTATTTTAAACTTTCTTCCTTTCTTTCCAGTGGACAGGTGAGCACCTGTACGGGGAGTAGATGATCCCGCCCTCCACGGGTCTCCTGCTGCCTTGCAGGCGGGTCTTGTTGGACCAAAGGCTAAGGGGAGTTAACCCTGACAGAAAGCAACTTGCTGCCTTGCAGGGCGGTCTTGAATGACCAAAGGCCAAGAGAGTTAACCCTGACAGAAAATAACAACCTGCTGCCTTGCAGGCTGGTCTTGGAATGACTAAAGGCTAAGGGAGTTAACCCTGACAGAAAATAACAAGGCCTGGTAGGGACTCAAGGTGGCAGCCCCATCATCTACCTAGGTATAGTGGGTTAATCCCCTGCTTATCCAAAACAACCTGATTTAGAGAAGTAAAAGAAATATAACCGCTTGATCTGATTATTTTAAACACACATCTTAAACATGTTCACCGTACGATGGGTTTTGTCAAATTCACACATATATTATTATACTACAACATTAATACATTATTGAGACATTTTAGCTTCATGACTTATTATCTCAGGAGCTTATGATCATGAGTACATCGGCCAACGAAATCACTTGGATGTAATTTAATTACAGTTGCATTATTATCATGACAATTTACTTTTATTACGTTTTCCTCATCTGCTATCACTGAATGTCCAGTTAAAGAACGAGAAAGTGATCATCAAGATGTATGAAAATGTACTTTCCTTTAAAAAGAGTTTTAAAAGAGGAATAAGGACATAAAACAGATGTTGAATCCCATAAAGATGAGATAAATGCAAAGGAACAAACAGAAAGAAAACAAAATTTTGGCACCAGATAAATTCAAACACGTGACCTCTGCATTGTCACCCATCGCCTTACCATGAAAAGAGAGAGCATACCATGAGCCTTGCCATGAAAAGAGAGCATACCATGAGCCTTGCCATGAAAAGAGCATGGCCCATGAGCCTTGCAACTCAGCTCTAGTTCCTTGCTTCCAGCACTCTCCTTTCATGGCGAAGTGATGGGTACTGACGCAAAGGTCATGGGTTTGTTTCTGAAGGATGCCAAAACATATTTTTATGAACTGGTACATATGTAAGGCCAATGGAAGTATGCTTCAATGTCCCACAGAGACCAAAACACTTCAGCGATGCACAACATTGTAAGAGGGAGAGAGGGGTTATCATAGTTTGGAGAGGGGAAAGAGGGATAGCCTTTAGGGATTGTGATAAAATCCCTTTCTAGATCTAGAAATAAATGTTCTCTGTATTTTCTTCTTTTGTTTTTCCTTCATTTATTTCTAGGATTTAAAATCTAATATAAAAAGGTTCACTCACGGTATACAGAAGCACTCACTTGCGCATCCTGGTTTTTGCGGTATATAAAACATTGCGTGTATTTCATGACTATTCTTTGTATTTGTTTTGTCTTAGTCCCTATTGAGCCTCAACCTTCTATATATAACCTTGCTTCACTGTTTTTCTTGATTTTTTAGAGTTGATATCGAGGAGTGCTATGAAACAGAATTACAGTGGTATAAAAAAAAAATTAAAACCTATAAGACAATAGAAAAAAGAAATAAGCATTTACTTTTTCTTGATCCAGGCAGTCATGGAAAAACTGTAATCACGTTGACTTTTCAACCCTTGACCCAGGAATCATATCTGTTTCAAGTCCTGATTCAGCTTTAGTACAACTAAGTGCAAACTCAGATAGATCTTGCATCAACTCCTCAATCTCGTTAGTTGACACATAAGCTTCTGTACAGTTTTCACTGAAAGACTCTTTGTGCTAGCCATTCATTGTAATGAAGAGAAGCTGAGGCATAAAAATAAGAGATAAATGAACGTTTATTAACTTATGCTTGAAGTAAGCATGTCTGAATCAAATTGATTTAAATTCTTATCACAATCATTACAATACAAAATTGGCAAACGTTCATCTCAACATCAACATCAACAGCTAAAACATAAAAACAAAACAAAAAAACATATACACACATGCACACACTGACGTATACACACAGGCACACATCCATATACACATACCCGTGCATAAGAAATTAAGCTATATCTGACTGTGTTTCAAAATGCTTACAAACGATATACACTTTTTTTCTTCATTTCACTGGTGACTATGCATGTTTGTAAATGTAAATATACATGTATAGTTTGATTCTTAAGTATGAGGAAGATGAAGCATAGGAGTAAGCTTTTAGTTGGAAGAATCTCTGTATGTGAGCTTTAAACGACTCATTAGTTGTGGGTTTTAAAAATGTTCAAAGTGCCTTGCCTTAGCCAGGATGTGAACATTCAAACACAATAATATTATACTTTTCTTTTCCACAAGTACAACTTGTATAATCTATTCTGGTGTACGTCAATAGCTCTAGACACATGTTGTTTTCCGTACATGTGATTTTTGCAAACCAACACGGTATGTAAAATGGTAAAGAGTCTATTCACAACTTTTAAGACACAATCTTTTGTGTTTAAAATCTAAGCCATCATTGTAGAGCTACTGATGTATGAAAAATGGTATTTGAATCACAAGCCGAAAATCTGCACTTATACAATATGGACACTAATGCAGTCTTAATATAAATAGCTTCAAGAAAATGTATGCTTAATAAATACAAATTACAAAGTTAACAGACTTTTAGAGGGAAAACAAGTGCAAAAAGAAAGTGACAAATAGAAAAGAAAACTGCTCACCTAATGAAGCTGTATCACATAATAATATAATATCGATAATTTCTGCCCAGTCTTCCAAAACCATCTGACCTAACTCCTCTACAGTTCGGAAATATCTCACAGGAATCCCTTTATTCACTATGCGTTGTTTCATCTCTTTATTTTCTCATTTTCGCATATTCCATTCATGGGAATATGTTGCCATGATTCTATCTTTCTCTTTCGTCTGTAGCGCTTCGGTAACATTTCCACTTTGTCATCCAGGTGCTCTAATTGGCTATATAGTAAAGCTGTAGCATGCTGGTTGTCACATAAAAATGTAGCCTGAGTCACTTCCAGTTCTATGACACTACTTGCTTGGTGAGCTGAAACCAAATCAAAGGCTGTGTTAAAATCTTCACTATAAGATTATGATAGTGCTATGTAATAAGAGGAAAAGTTAGGTACAAAAATGTATTAAAGATGAATTTAAAATGTAGTGTGTTTCAGGGAAAACATGTATCTTCATTAACACGGTCATTTAATTTCATCCAAAAGCTAAAAGACAAACATTGTTTATATTGTTGTCATGAAGGTAAAGAAAGGATGAAACGGCATGAGAAACTTATGCTCAGAGGTTGACTGTTGGACTTGGGACCAGGAGCTCTCAGGTTGGAATCCTAACAACCTTAGGTTAACATTGTGCTTCTATTGGAAAAACTTAAAACCTACACACATTACTCTACTTGACCCAGGTCAAATGGGTACCAGTGGAGTGAAATCCTGCAAAATAATAACGTCTTGAGTTGTACTTTACGCTGTGTAAACCGATATGCTCTGTTCTGTAGGATATAATGGCCACATGTGAATATCACTAATGACAGAAAACTCTTCATTAAAAGTCAATGACTGCAGGTTTGGCAACCTATATTTATCCTACTTACTGTCCTGGAGAGTGAAACAAGTTCATGTAAAATGAGCAGCCAAAAATATAATCAAAACAACAATATTCAAAACTATAAGTAACATAATGCTTAAAGACTTGAGAGGTACCTTTATTTTGACCGAGAAAGCTATATTTATATATTATTATACATGTGACATGTTACCCTAGA
>JAXRKP010000345.1:255000-277500 GCA_037039925.1 Doris montereyensis | reverse complement strand
ATACGGCTTTGAAGGAACTTTACTAAAGCATCCATACTCAGAGTTGAGCGTATGATAATCAGGAGATGAGTCTGATTTTTCTAGACATACCCGGTAGGCATACCGCATTATGTGCTACAAGTACCTTGCCATTACTTTCCAAGCCGACTTGACATTCGCCTGGTCTGATTATAGACCTGGCTATCCATTTCATCACTGGGTCGACAGAAGGGCCAGAACAAAAATTGCTCGGACTGGGAATCGAACTCGAGTTTCCAGAGTGGAAGACACTCTATCAACTGGGCTATCGGTGCATCTCGTTATACTACAAGCATGGCATGTTACACTCGGTTGATATGACGTATATGTACGACTATTAGATCGAGTCAGTATGCAACATTGAGGTGCGTGAGTAGGCGTAAACGATAGTATTCCATGTTTTAAAAACCTATAAAACACGTTCAAAACGGTGCTTAGTTTAATGAACACGCGTAGTTACCTTGGTTTGGTAGCGCACTTTCTTTTCATGGCGAGACGATGGGTGTCGACTCTGAGGTCGTAGATTCAATTCCCATGGTGGTCAAGATTTTGTCAATCTATTCCTTGCATTTGTCTCATCTTCGTTCCTATCAGGCTTCAATATTATTTAATGTCCTTATCCCTTAGTAATAATAGTAGTAGTAGTAGTAGTAGTAGTAGTAGTACTAGTAGTAGTAGTAGTAGTAGTAGTAGTAGTAGTAGTAGTAGTAGCAGTAGTAGAAGTAGTAGTAGTAGTAGTACTAGTAGTAGTAGTAGTAGTAGTAGCAGTAGTAGCAGCAGGTAGTAGCAGTGGCAGTACAGTAGTAGCAGCAGTAGTAGTAGTAGAAACCAGTAGTAGTAGTAGTAGTAGCAGCAGTACCAGTAGTAGTCTCAGAAGTAGTAGTAGTAGTAATAATAGTAACATAGTAGTAGTAATAGTAGTAGTAGAAGTAGTAGAAGTACTAGTAGTAGTAGCAAGCAGCAGTAGCACCAGCAGTAGTAGTAGTAGTAGCAGCAGCAGCCAGCAGCAGTAGTAGTAGTAGTAGTAGTAGCAGTAGCAGTAGAAGCAGTAGCAGTAGCAGCAGCAGCAGCAGCAGCAGTAGTAGTAGCAGCAGCAGTAGCAGCAGCAGCAGCAGCAGCAGCAGCAGTAGCAGCAGCAGCAGCAGTAGTAGTAGTAGTAGCAGTAGTAGTAGCAGTAGTAGTAGTAGTAGCAGCAGTAGTAATGAGGTATGATACACGTGTTGTGTCTTGTAACCAGATCTGTTTTCATTTTATCATGAGATATTATTGTGGAACATAAAATATCATGATGGTTTCACAATCGGAGGACATATCATAAACAACATTACATATGCTAATGATTTGGTTATAATTGCAGAGGGTGAAACCAGCTACAACATCTAATTGACCTAGTGGGGAAAGAAAGCAAGATGAAAGGATTAAAACTAGATAGCAAGAAAACAGAAGTCATGGTTATGAACAGAAAACATCAAAGACCAACATGCAACATGAAAACACAAGACCATGAACTCAAGGAAGTCGATAGCTTTAGATACCTAGTCACCTTCATAACATCAGATGGAAGGAGCAACACAGAGATAAAGGCAATAATATATCAAACAAAAATTCAGTTTTAAAAATTGAAACACATTCTGACAAAAATAAATCTACGTATACAAACGTGGAAAAAAGTGCTTCAACGTCGGGCCTATCCTGATGTATGGATGTGAAGCATGAACCCTAAACGAACAGATATAGGGATGAATCCAAGAAACCAATGTGTGGCTTTTGAGAAGAAAGTTGTCTCGTGGACAAAGAAAGAAACAAACGAAAATATTCTCAAACAGGCAGAGACACATAGAAATCTCCTTACCAAAATGAAGAATAGGCAGCAATCGAGGAGTGTTGAAGAGCATGATCCTCAATGCTACACAACAAGACCCTTGATCAAGCAGTAGTAGTAGTAGTAGTAGTAGTAGTAGTAGTAGTAGTAGTAGTAGTAGTAGTAGTAGTACTAGTAGTAGTAGTAAGTTAATGTAATGACACAAGATAATATAAAAGCCCCATAGGAACAAACACGAGACAAACACAAGGAATAGACAGAAAAAGTCCTGGCCACCATGGGGATCGAACCCGCGGCCTCTGCGTCGGCACACATCGCCTCACCATGAAAAGAAAGCGTGCTACCAACCGAGCTAACTACGCTCCCTAGCTCGGTTGGTAGCACGCTTTCTTTTTCATGGCGAGGCGATGGGTGCCGACGCAGAGGTTACGGGTTCGATCCCCATGGTGGCCAGGATTTTTTTCTGTCTATTCCTTATGTTTGTCTCGTGTTTGTTCCTATGGGACTTTCATATTATCTTGTGTCATTACATTAACTTCCGACATGCCCTTGCCTCACTGTTTGTCTTTATCTAGTAGTAGTAGTAGTAGTAGTAGTAGTAGTAGTTGTAGTAGTAGTAGTAGTAGTTGTTGTTATTGTTGTAGTAGGAGTAGTAGTAGTAGCAGCAGCAGCAGCAATAGTACTATTAGTAGTTGTTGTCGTCATCGTCGTCGAGGCAATAGTAGTAGCAGCAGTTGTAGTAAGCTTAGTAGTAGTACATATCTAGGTGGGATCGGCGACCGGATAATTAAGCTGCCGAATTTGAGATCATGAAGTTCCGGATTCGGATCTTAGCAAAGCTAGATCCGACATTATGTTCCTTGTGAAAGACACTTAACATGCATTTTCCCCAATCGGCCCAGGTGCAAATGAATGTACAAGCACTGGCTTGGGAGTAAAAACCTGCATCAGAACTAAAGTCCTGTCCAGGAGGTGATTGTAATCACACGTTCCACTTCGCGCTATTAAAACAGGGATAAGCACCGGCTCTATGGGCCGTAATGGCTTTGAAGGACCTTTTAATTTAGATATTAGAGAAGGAAAGTGACAGTCAGAACAAAAGCCCATACTTCTGTGATATCATTTATACATGGAATTTAATAAATTGATAACAGTTACAGTGGCATCATAGATTTGTATTGAAATGAGGCTTTTCTTTTTTATCCCCAAGGTATTTTACCATCGTTTTCAAATATTCATTTCATTACAGTTTTCATTTTGTTTACTTTTACCTTCTTTTTTTATATTATTATCTCTTTAAACAAACCAAATCCCATTTGTCAGACTAAATTAATATTTAAATACTTGTCCCTTGACAGTAATACTCAGCTAATTGATTTTGTGAGTCCTTATGAAAAAAATCTAAGCAAACATTAGCTGATATATATACAGGCAGTTCTTTTCCAACACAGTTCTAATGTATCTGTCAACAGTTAAAATAATAACTCAGCGCTGACAGAGATAAAGACAGTAAGTAAATATTCATATGCTCAAAAACAAAGATATACAGAACCAAACATTTTAAGCTCTAGTCCCCTCACTGGTCCCTCATCTAAACTCAAACCTATATTTTATTATTCCTCAACCTACATAGATTTAGATATATCTGCAGTAGGTCCTACTTGACTTGACTTGACTTAATTGCCTATGACGTGACGCCCCCTTATGACCCAATTACACACAAATTTCCTCCATTTTTCTTTGGAGAGTGCCATCCTCTCCGCTGTGAGGAGTGGAATGCCGCACTGCTCCCTGATGTTGTCGGACCATCATTGGGGTGGGCGTCCTCTTGATCTTGGATTTGTGAAATCTAACTTATAGCTGGCATTGATCCTTGTTTGTGCTTTACCCCTGACAACATGTCCGAACCAACAAAGTCTCCTATTCACCACCACATCCTATCGTGCTTAGTAACACCAAGGATAGCCCTTAGGCCTTTCATTTTGAATACCAAGAGAGCATTTATTTCCTCTCCCCTCGTTGTCCATGTTTCAGAGCCAAATTTGACTATTAGCAAAATGAGTGCTTTATAAAGCCATATGCTAAGATCAAATTCAGTTTAGATCTAGATATACCAGAAAGATACAAATCCAGACATAAACATCTAGCTCTTGAGACATGGTAAATCATAAGAAAAGAAAAACAGAAATGTTGTTTATGATGTAAAGTTACAACAGATAACTAACTGAACACGCCACCACAAAACACACATCCAGATCAACATGCCACATTAAGACACATCCAAATGTAGATCTTAATTTCCTTAAAGACGACCTGCAATCTTTCTTGTGTTTTCTTGAATATTATCGTTCTCGGAAAATGGCGTTAACTCTACTAGTAATACAATCATGATTTGTGAGAGATTTGTGTATTTTATTAATCTTTACATTTTATTAAAATTCCATGAGAACACATTACTCATACTGATAGATTATCATCTAAATAGGCTTTTTGATAATGGAATGGTTTTATGTAGATAATATATGTGCGTGCAATGGCAATTTATCATTTTAGCTCTGGATTTAGATTTAGATTCTAGATCTAGTAAATTGATTTTATTCATTCATGATATTGATTGCACCTAAAAAGACAATAAAATGGGTACATGTACTGCAAAAAACGAACATAGAAGCATGCTTCTGTGTCGCAGAGGGATTGTCATTGTGATAACGTCTTTATCTAGATCTAGAAATAATTGCTTTCAGTATTTTTCTTCTTTTTTTGGTTCCTTCATTCATATCTAAACAGGTTCAGTGGCGTTATACGGAGGCGCATCGACCAAAATCGACCAAAAACATAGAAACTTTCAAACATCAGAAAGAGTGGATTTTATATTGATATTCTTGTTTCTACAGTTTTCCTTTTATAATTTCATTTCAAACTTTTCTATCAAAATTTATTTCTTCGTAATACAATAAATAAATAGAGGTGGATTCTGAAAATGGGGTAACAAAATATAGATCTAGTAAATATGCTTTCTTACCCACGACTGTTTCATCACATCCGCCATTATAGTTTACTATCACCATGCCCACCTTTGACCGTGGCTCCCACACCAATTTCATTCATTTATTAAAGAATCAATCCATTAATTGTATTTGAAGTTTTATTACTATTTTTTATGCTTTTAAAACTGAACAAAACTTTATTTTAATTCAAAAGCATTCAAATTTACTCACCAAAATCATATTTTATGTATGCTTTATAAACAAATCAATAGTCTCTCCATGAAACGTAGTAGTAATAGACATTGAATGAGTAAGGAGGTACGAGAAGAACTTATTGAACTGTTACGCTTTTGTTTTGCTTGTTGCCGTTATTGTTATTTACTTGATTTATAAAGCTAATCAAAATTAATATTTTCTATTATCTAAAAACAGTATCTTTCATTATTATATTGAGTTCCTCATCGTTGACATAAATGTCAACTAACTTATAGTGATGCTGACATTATCAGTTCATTCGGTATCAGAGATAAACTGAGATAAAATTAGTCTAGCGTGCAATAGTAGAAGCAGAATATAAACATTGTATGGCATAAACAGGTGAATAGACAGGTGGACATAATGAGATGGTCTGTATGGATGGACAGAGACAAACTATTGCAGAAAGAGTGAGTTACCTCTCGTTTACATGAAGCTTTAAAATTTCCAAGATCATGGCAGCTGTTCATAGTGGTTTCCATGGCAATGCACATTTTTAACCAAACTTTAACAGTATAGCAAGTTTTTCATTACATGGGCCTATTGCGCAGATAAAAATGATAGTTGGGTTCTTTTTTGTTTTTTATTGTTTAATGTTGACAATGTGACAGCCATTCTGCATCAAAAAGAAATTGTAACGAAGACCATAGACCTATTGATGTGCAAAAAGTTTTTCAAATGAAGGAAATGCGTTTGTCTTCATCAAACATATTCATGATATGCCTACACGAATAAAAAGGTATTTCACAGCAAATGGGATGTACCAATATAGGAATGTTGGCATCCACGTTAACAAAGAGACAATTGTTTGAATTTGAGGAGCGTGTTAATGCACCAATGACTGTAATGGTACATGCATATGGAATGCGCCTTCTAGTCGGCAAATGAAAACACACAAACCTGCATCTCTGGCGTGAAAGTGGCATTAGTTGGAAGACATAATGCATAGGAAAGTTGCATGAACTGAGAGACACACAAAAAAGAGATAGATAAAGAGCTATATTAGACATTATTGCTTTGTCGCAATATATTCTCTATCACCCTTGCGGCAGATTGTTTCCAAAATACGCTCTGTGTGCGCAATTCCCACCCCCCTCCCTCTCTCTCTCTCTCTCTCTCTCTCTCTCTCTCTCTCTCTCTCTCTCTCTCTCTCTCTCTCTCTCTCTCTCTCTCTCTCTCTCTCTCTCTCTCTCTCTCTCTCTCTCTCTCTCTCTATATATATATATATATATATATATATATATATATATATATATATATATATATATATATATATATATCTCTCTCTCTCTTTCTCTCTCTCTCTCTCTCTCTCTCTCTCTCTCTCTCTCTCTTTCTCTCTCTCTCTCTCTCTCTCTCTCTCTCTCTCTCTCTCTCTCTCTCTCTCTCTCTCTCTCTCTCTCTCTCTCTCAATATATATATATATATATATATATATATATATATATATATATATATATATATATATATATATATATATATATATATATATATATATATATATATATATATATATATATATATATATATATATATCACATACAAACGGACAAAGTTGAAAGAAGTATGTAATGCATGTGTCGACATGAATGGTATTAACCGACAAATTGAATGATAATGTAACATTATCGACTGATTATCAAGGGAAACTATTCATGCCAAGACTCTTATCCATCGAGTTTTCATCGTGTAGCTAGCCTTTCTTCTTACACCGGTGTAGAGGGATAAGATCCAGCCCAATACCATTTTCGGTCATAACACCTTTCATTCCCGATACATGTATAAGTATTGTAGAACATATAGACAGGTAGACAAGCAGATAGTATATATAAATATATATATATATATATATATATATATATATATATATATATATATATATAGATATATATATATATATATATATAGATAGATAGATAGATAGATAGATAGATAGATAGATAGATAGATAGATAGATAGATAGATAGATAGACATATAGATAGATATATAGATAGGTAGACTGATATGTAGCCTTGAGAGATAGATCATAATGGTACCATAGTTTGAAATTACATAGACGGAAATTGGCAGCTATGTAGGAAGGTGGGTTCATTTGTTTTTTCTGAGCTTGTTTTGGTATGTTTAATTATGTTCTGGTTTCGTTGTCCTTTTTTTATTTGTGGTTTTGATTTTGTTTTTGTTGGGTTGTTGTTGTTTTTTTTGTGGGGGGGGGGGGGGGGGGTTCTTCTTCTCTTTTATTGGGGGGGGGGGTGTTTGTTTGTTTGTCTTTTATGTTTTTGTGGGGTTTTTTTGTTTTGTTGATCTAGACCTCCTATCTCATCGTTAGCTGAGATTGTCGGGTCTGCCCAAGCAGACCATTTAATCAGCCGAAGGAATATAAGCTGTTACTTGACTGGCATCGAGTTTAATTCTTCAACGTACCTTTGTGGCTTTCAATCATCCTTGCAGGGATGGCACTGGTTGCCAGTTTGCTGTAACCCCATACATAAACAATTTATTTCAGAGACTGTAGTCCATCCCTATTCATAGTATGTCACTCACTCTGAGATCACCCCACGTGATGACTTGGGTAAATTCCAATGGAACAAACAATTGCATGTATGAAATTGCGTCTAATATCGTAACTCAGGTGTTCGTTTTTCATGTTTGTCTTCATGCCACCATTTTGTCCTACTTAAGAGGCCACAAAAAAATTGTCATTATTGCTATTAGTTGTATTCCCATGACCTCAAATGACTTGTAATTGTTCAAGTTTCTTTTTTAACTATTAATTTACCATTTTATTATTCAGTTATCATTTGTATCCTCCCTTATGCTTTCCGTTATCTCCATTTACGTCTATAATCATATCAACCGTTCAAAACAGAATAATTCTTTCTTTAAAATAATTATTGGATTTAAAAATTATTTTTTTAGAGGAGACTAATCGATGAGAAGCAGCAACTGTTGCAAAAGAAATATACAAAATTTTGGATTAAACTAACGTCTGCTTTCCAATTCGTTCGTACATAGACAGGCAAAATAATAATAGCGGTAATAAAAAAACCCCATATTTTTACTATGGCCTCTCAGAAAGGAACAAGTCAAAGAAAAATATTATCCCTCTTTCCTTTACTGAAACTCAAACATATACCCTTAAAATATTTAACAAATAACGTATCTTCTAAAAAGATAGGTTTTCAAATTCTTTTTGAAGGCTTCGACATTTCTGGCTCTTGTTCAATGTTCAGGTTTTTCCAGATGTATGGCCAAAATATGGATCAATGTTCAGTTTTTTCCAGATGTATGGCCAAAATAAGGAAAATATCTTCTACTGAAGCTGTTAAGTTTAAAAGTAGAAGAAAAAGCGAGAAGATCACTGTCTTGCTGATCTTAAATTAGGGGATGGTTTATAGGGAATAATCGATCGATTGATGTAAGAAGGGTCAGTGTCATAAAAGCGATTAAAAGCAATCACAGCAGCTTTGTATTCGATCCTAGGATTCATAGGCAACCAGTGCAATTCTTTCAAAATAGATATTAAATGATTGGCTTTTATTGAGTTAAATATAAACCTAGCAGTGGAATTTTTAATTCTTTAAAGTTTATTTATTTTTAGTTCTAGAGTAGGCCTAATGCTACCTCACTGGTCTATTATTTTTCATTGTCCCTGGTATGTCTCTTTAGAATGAATAGTGTGGACTCTCAGAAAAAACCATATCGATGAATCAAGAGCAGAGGTGTTTTGCCTATGTTGAAAAAGAATTCTACGGTTAATCGATATTTCAAATACCCATTATTCTAATTGATAAAATATGTGACCTGTAACATTACGCATACGACCCTTAAACTGGAAAGTTTACCAACCCCTAATCTAGAGTATAAAACAGTTGGTTAAATTTCCACCTATGTGTTCTTCATATTTGTAATTTGGAACTGCTATATAAAATTATTATAAGAAAACACATTTAACCAACGACAACAAAGACAGCGTATACTAGTGTTCACTTTTTTTTTGTTTTAGTGTTTTTTTCTGCAATGGAAATTGCCTTTTATATACTATTATGCAAAATTCAGACTTATGTGAATGACAAAACCTAATGTAAGGCAAGGTTGCATTGACGGAGTTGCAGGTAAATCAGTTCTTGGGGCTAGATAAATACTTGGGATAACAATGTGTATTGATTTAGAAGAGCAGAGATGTGAACAACAATAACATAAGGCAAAATCGATGAATTCACAGTATCATATAATATGTCGATCATTCACGATACCATCATGTGATAGAGGGTTGACTTATTATTTGTTTATTTCATTTGTTTTCATGCATATAATTGTTTTGATTCTATTTAAGCAGACAAATCAAAGATTGTGAAATACACGAATGATATTTATTCGTACATGTATCACATTTTAGACATTGTGATATAATTACCCTACACATGAAGTAAAGATAAAAAATTTCCTTCTTTTCAACCAAGTATTATTCTTAAAGATATCAATTTATATTTTTGATCCAAAGTTACTTGATTAACATATAAAGTGTTTGTGAAAGCACTAAAACTTGCAATATTGTTTTGAATCTGATGTACAGTATACGCTAGAGAAACGGAGATATTCAATGAGGTCAATATTTCAAGTATACGCCGTTTCCTGTACTTCGGCCTGGTTTCAAGTCACGATAAGGTCCAATCAGAGTGGGCCAAGTCGGAATCCATTTTTCCGTACTTGGGAATAGTTCATTGGTGAAGTGTCAGCTCGTGGTGAATGTTGATTGGTTCATTTTTGTAACGACGGGAATTCCCTTGTTCGCCTCCTCGGCGACAACGTGCAGTCAACGGGATTCACCGGCGTTTTGTTTTGATTCTCCTCCCCGTCCACGTCTGTCATCCAGGCGGACGATCGACTAATTTTCAACATGAAGTACTTTCTCATATTTGGACTTGTGAGCTGTCTGTTGTTTGCAGGTAAGAAGTGAAGGAGACGAATCATAAGGTCATGTAGAACATTGATATTTTCATCTAAGATCTTCATTCGATCCAAGTTGAAAGTATACTCCTAAGACTGGCGATGGTCTAAAGACTCGTAGATCTGGCATGTCTACAAGAAGAGCCGGCGGAACTCAATTTCCTTGTCTTTAGATCTTAGATCATTTTTTTTCTCCCCGTCAAGGCGTCAGACATTTTCAATCGACTTCATCTGCATTCTGTTTATTAGAAAGTAATCTATCTAGATTATAGAGACTTGCTGTAGATCTAGATCTAGATTTTTACTCCCCGACAGCACAGCACAGTGACTCCCACAACATTTAGAATCTAGAAATAGCACAGTGACTCCTACAACATTTAGAATCTAGAGATCTCTAGATCTTGATTCTAGATCTATTAAGATCTCTACATCATGTAGATTCTAGATCTGTGTACATGACATAGCATCTCATTCGGTCAGTGCCAAGATTTGTAGAGATCAATCTTCTCTGTTGCTCCAGGTAGTCTAGATTTATGCTATATATGCACTCTCTCACAGTGCTGCTTTGATGTTAACTCATAACTGTTATAATAAACAAGAATCTTGTAATTTTTTAATCATCAATCCCACACTCTGATCTAGTGATACACTAGATCTATACTACAGGCCAAACTAGCGTATTCCTGGCTACTGAATAACACACATTTTGTCACTAAAACTCACAAACAGTTTTGATAACTTCTAGATCTGAGATCTCTCTAGTTTAGAATGAATAACGGCAAAGATATAAAATCAAGATTAGATCCCTCTGACATTGCATTCTAACAGAAAAAAAAAATAAGGGGGGGGGGGTCGGGGGATGCCCTCCATTACTGTATTACATGAACATCCAGTGGGAAAGAAAGGGGTTTCAGGCAAAATAATGGCTGGGACCGACAATGGAACTCCTCCCCTACATTGATATGATATGATTATAAATAGGTAGGCCTATAGGATCTAAATTTTATGTCTTTACAGTAGGCTTAATTCATCGGATTTTCATTTTCCATTAGATTATGTGGGCCTAGATCTAGATTAGATTTCCACCTGAACTGGTTGAATCCCGCCCCCTTTCTCATTGTGTGTAATTGGGTTCTCACTTAATCTGAAGAAGTTCACTTTGCCTCTGAATTGTTTCTTATTACATTGTTATGATATAAAGCATCCGCTGACATTGATTGTATTCGTATATGGATGCTATAGGGAATGAAAAACTGTATATTGTGTGAATTATTAATAGATTTCCTTTTATTTCTCATTTCTAGCTGTTGCTGCAGATAATGATGACGACGTAACTATTGAGGAAGATCTCGGAAAAGCCGAGATGGATCAAGAACTGACGATGAAGTGGTACAAAGGTAAATCAGCCGTAGAAAGTTAATTCATTTCTTAATAAATCTTTTATAATGAATGTTGTATTTGTTCATTTTATAAAATTACTTTTTTTTCTTTTATTTTTGGAATATCAGATTTTCGATGTGCCTTGTAAAACAAGCAAAAATGAAGTTTTTTTTTTCAATTTTATCAGCCATCGGAAGACAAATAATTTGTATCATTTTATTTCATAAATAGATCATTTCTAATAATATGTGGATCTAGTTGTAGTAATAAATATATTTAAAGACATTTTATCTTTATATATTGTCATCTTAACTCATCAGCATTTTTATCACATTTACAGGGAGGAGGAAGCTATCAGTTTGGATGGTTTAAGTGTCTCAGAAATGAAAGAATTACGAGACAAATCCGAGAAGTTTGCATTCCAGGCTGAAGTAAACCGCATGATGAAACTTATCATCAACTCTTTGTACAAAAACAAAGAGGTAAGAAATGAAAATTGATTCTTTTTCTGTCGAGTTTACTTAAGTATACAATATTAACAGTTTTAATTTTTGTTATTATTGAATTATGATATTATGAAATAATAAATTTTTCAATAAATGATACATTTTTTTAATTTTCAGATTTTCTTGAGAGAATTGATCTCCAACGCCTCTGATGCATTGGATAAGATACGGTTTCTTTCTCTTACTGATTCAAATGCTTTGTCCGCAACAGATGAAATGAGCATAAAGATTAAGGTAGGCTCTCGTCATTTAAAAAAATATATATATTTGCATGAAAACATTCTTTACTCTTTTTTTATTCAAGCACATCCTTTTCAATGGATTTCCTTCTGTTGCTTCATCATGACAAATAACACTTCTTGCTATTTCTTTTGTCTTTCCTTGTTTTGTTATTGCCTTGCTTTTGTTTGGGTTTTTCTTCCAGTTTGAAATTATTTAGAAATGAACATTTCAATCTTTTGCAAAACTCTTGTGCTAGTGTCAAAAATATATTAGACTCATCAAATCATTTCCAAGTGATAGGACTTGTTGAATTCCAGCATTCAAACACACTCTGAAGTCTGATTCACATCGTATGATCAGTAACTTCATGTCATGAATCCTAAGATCTTGCAGTAATGATAACCATTTTATAAGATGAAAATTCATCACAGTGTCTCAATCCATGGAAGTTTTTATGTCTATTGTTGTCAAATATCAGTATCAAAAGTAAAATTTCTCAAATGCTTCATGGCTATTTTGAATAGTATGTCCCATTGTTTCGAGGGTGGGCGGTTGGCTGGTGCTGCTGATAGATATTACGTATTTCCTTTCACTCTTTCAATGATCTTGCTGTTTCTTTTTAATTCACTATGAGATCACCACATGGTGAGTGGAGAAAATTTCATTGAATCAATGGTTGTGAGGTCTTCATCTCATAATTGTTTATATGTTTTAGTTTAATCCATGATGTTTCATCAAAACCAGTCTGGCCAGTTTAAGGGTTTTAATATACTCTGCTGAACAATGTTCTCAATGTTCATTTGTGGCCATCATCCTATTAATCTTGTCTGTATACCACCCATGCACATTATGTAGTGCTAACAGGGGAATATATTATTTTCGTTTTTGCGCTATTCTTTCTCTCTGCGGAGACTTGGTAGTCTAGAGGCAAGGTTTCGGCCTCTTAATAGTCTTAACCAAAAGGTAGTGAGTTCGAGATAGTCAACGTTTGAAATCAAGTTTATTCAAGCAAAATCTACCCCTCTGATCCAGGTAGATGGATCGACACCTAGTCCCATTGGAGACGGACAATAAATAGGAGGTCCCGCATGCAAATCACAACACTCTGTGCAGGTTAAAGATCCCTTGGCTATTTACAGGGCCGTCCGGGCAAAATTAAAAATCCTACCAAATACCCTGAAATCACATTAGTTATGAATAACAATACTTTATTCATCCAAAGAAGGAAGTTACATTCTGTTCCTCATAAATAGGTTTAAAAATCATAATACATATTCATCATTAAAATTGCTAAACGTTAATGCAGAAATATAATAATAGCGTTAGTATGACAAAAACATCACAGAAACGCGTAAGATATATACAACCTCCTACCCCCCCCCCCCCCCCCCCCATACACACATGCCCTCAGTCAAAGCTCATTCATCCATGCTTATCCCACCATGTCCATTTGTTTTGATAAATACATCACAGAAATGCAGAAGATACACAACCACATTCGTTCCCCTACCCCACACACAACACTTTCCAAACGACCCCTACACACACATATGCCTTCGGTCAAAAGCTCCTTCATCCATGTCCATGGAAAGGAGGGCGGGTGAGCATAAATGAGATAAAATCCTCAGAAAGATGAGGGCAAGCAGGGAAACTCAGCTATGTTTGAGTAGTCACCGGCTTGAAAATATTTGATTGGTAGCTATCACCTTTTCTTCATTTCTTTTGTAGCCTCTTTCGTTTTTGCCCTGTCCACTGTTGCTGGATTTTGCATATATATATATATATATATATATGTATATATACATATATATATAGAGAGAGAGAGATCAACTTGGTAAATTAGTATTATGAGTTTGACCAATTCTTTCTTAACTGAAGGGATAATAGTTTGTCTTGTTTATAATGGTTTCAATTCATGGTTGTGCAAGTTTTAAACAAGATTTTTGTATTTGTTCTTTCTTTCTTTTTTTTTTGTCAGTTACCATTTTACCTTCCGATCTGTGGATTTAGATACCCGAAATGATCTTTCTCCAGGCTATCTTGTCCTGACATATTCTGTTTCCTTCTGTGACGGTTAAATTTCCTTGCTTTAGTACCTCTATCATATCTTTGTCCCACTGTTTTTGGTCTTTTTCTTACTGGTCTAGCTATTCTCTTTTCGTTCATTCTGAGGATTTATTTCTATCTTAGTTCTAATGTCATCTGTTTGTTTTGATCTTTATTTGTAACTAAGAATTGATCACGTTCCTTTCTCACCTTGAAATCGCCATTCATTGAGGACAGCCTTGATTTCAGTATGTTCTGTCTTGTCTCTAATGGCTTAGCTTGTTTTCGTTGAAGAACAATAACAGTATAGTTTCTTAGAGTGCATTCCCTCTTGTCTTTCCATACAACGGCTGTCCGTAGTGTAACAGTGTATTTATACCCGTTATCCTGGTGATAGTGGTAGCATTAGTGCCAATGTAAAGCCATAATGCACTCATGTGATTTCATTCAGTGTTCCTACGTTTGTTTTTTGACGGCGACAATATGAACTGCACATTTTCTCACGTGTACTGTAACTTTCAAGTTCAAATTCTAGCCGTTTACTGTATTGCGTGTATTGTAATAAAGTTCGATAACCTTCCATGTAAACATGTGTGTGCAGACTAAGGATGTCATCAGTCACCACACGCTGCTTTCCATTCTCTTCTCTGCACTGGTATGACCTTGTTCTACAGTTGGTCTGTTGTCCCTATCTCTTCCATTTCCTATAAACCATGATAGTATCAGTGCCGTTTCTGTTTTTAGACCTCACCGTCCATGGGAGAGCTCTCAGGTGTGTTTATTTTTGCTCCATTGTAGTCCTCTGTTAAGAGGCCCACTTAACTTCCTTACCTTTCCACATCCATCATCCCCCCGTCTCCATTCCTTTCCCCAGTTGTCGATCAAGGTGCGCATTTTATTTCACGAGACTTTTTGGTGCTCTGCCATAGTTTACGATTTGTTTGTCTATTATTTTTGCGTCTTTCCTTCACGAACTTTTTTGTACTGGTAAGATAAGATCTTATGGTGTGAATGTTCTGGTAGGCACTACTT
Source organism: Doris montereyensis (assembly GCA_037039925.1). Lineage (NCBI taxonomy): Eukaryota > Metazoa > Mollusca > Gastropoda > Nudibranchia > Dorididae > Doris > Doris montereyensis. The sequence continues at coordinate 262,283 of JAXRKP010000345.1, read as the reverse complement.
CTTTACTTTTACAGACCTTTAGATTGTTGGGGTGGTTTTTTCTTCTTCGTTGCTGAACGGGTTCTGCGGGTATGTCCCACTTTCTCTCTTTCAGATGTCATATTTATCTTACTAGTTCTATTTTTTGGATCACAATAAGTCTTGCCTGTTGCCACAGTTGGATTCTTAATATAATTCGACTAGAGCTGGCATTGTCAGCTTGGTAAAAAATTTGGTGTGCTTTAATGTACAAAAAATATTGACAACCCACGGATAACCCAACAATGTGAAAGGCATCTGAGCGATATTTACAAGGGGCTTTGTTGTTGTTTGGTTTTTGCGAGTCTTTGAGTTCGCTATTATTATTGTGTCACCGCCAACCCCTATCCATCCGTGTAGTAGATTGCATCCTTACTTGAAGTTCTCTTGTTGGCAAAGAGCCGTTTTTGAATGACGTCATTTCACCGATGTTAGACGGGGTGCCGATGTTAGCCGAATCTCCTCCAGTTTCGTTACCGTTCACTACCTCATGTCATAAATCAATATGCGCTTAGACTATTGATGGGCATGACAGCTTTGCTTCTTAGCCGTACACTTATCTTGTCGCTACCTTAAACTATTCTCGACCTTAATGGTTGAAAGCTGTTGGTTGGTGAATGCCGCTGGTAGGTTCGTTCTTTTCATTTTCATTTTCACCCCACCTGTCACATCGTTGTCACTTGTTTCTCCTGTAGATGGTTGGGGGGGTGCTGGTGGGTTCTACTTCCGTGTTTTCATCTTGCTGTTTCATCTAAAAGCACCGCGTCTGGTAGACGGGGCACATTTAACGAAACTGAAACAAATGAAGAAAACTTTGTCACCTGGGGTCAGAGATTAATGTTTATGGTGGACGGGGTAAAATTTCAGTGAAACAAATCTTTAGAGTTTGGTTTTTCAGGCGGCAAGCGCAATGGACGGGAGTGTATCTCGTTTACCAGTTTTAGCGTCAAGCTGTATTGGTATCTGTGACTATAAGACTCGCAGTTTGAAACGTGAGTAGTCCTTGGGCGGACCCACGCGGCTCGTACATAGAAACTTATTGGATCTTTCATATAATGTCATTTTGACACCTGTGAAATTGTATCTGGTCGATAGTATTATAGACGTCTTAGTCTGATCGATATCATAAGCAGGTGTGATTTACACGTGTTGGGTGATAATGGTAGATTCTGTTCCTTTCCTTTCACTTTGCTAATTGTGTAAAATTAAACTCGCAAACCAAGCGCACAATTTTTTGTGTTTATTTTATTCGCCTGTGCCACTGTTTGTTACGAAAATGTTTATGCCACCCCCACCCCACCCCTCTCCCCAAACAAACAACCCAATCTTGCCATGTCTCTTTATCTGCCTTGTTTGTCTGTGTAGCGGAAACTTCTCACGGGTCATTCTTTTTCCTTTCGCTCTTTTCTTTGTCCTTTGTATTATTTTTTCCCCCTCTCGAGTTGCCCTGAGACTACTGCATATTATAGTGAGCGTAGTACGTAGTGAATCGTTAAAAATCAAACATTCTGTTATCACCGGTTGGCCTCTCTCTCTCTCTCTCTCTCTCTCTCTCTCTCTCTCTCTCTCTCTCTCTCTCTCTCTCTCTCTCTCTCTCTCTCTCTCTCTCTCTCTCTCCGCTCTCTTATGTTTCCGTTGCTACATAGTGAGGACAGAGGAAGCACACACCCTAATGACCTTCGAATGTGCACTGTCAGCCCACAGTGGTTCTCTCCACCCCGCCTCTGTATATTCTCCTGGCTATACAGTTGATTTTCGTTGGATTTACCCAGCCCTTTTCAAACATCTAGCCTTTATTACACAACACCAGTGCATACTTACATACAACTGATTACTACTAAAACTATCCGCGTAGCGTTCGTCTTATATTCGAATTTGTGTATGTCATGACGCACGATTTTACCTTTTCATTCCAAATGTTCAAGTCGCCGTAGAAAATGTGTATTCCATTACTCACCCTCACATCTTGGTTACATGGCGCAGGGCCTAAGAGAGGGAAACGTGCCAGTATTTCAGACACGTTTCATGATGTACGTTATGGATGGCTGAATTAGGGGTGGCTAGAATTATACGGGGAATGAATTGCTTTGTTCACAAGCGCATTCACTTATGCAGGCTTTTGTTTCTTTCCCAAGGTTAAGATCCAGTCTTGGAACTTTCTATTTACGTGTAGGCTATAGGATGCGGTTTGATACTTCTACCTTTTTTAACGCCCGGCACCTGTTGGTTTGCGGACGGTATGGGTGGTTGGCCCTACCTACATCTGGTGGGTCCTACTTTTGCCTTTTCATTCTTTCACTCATCTTTCATCTTACTGTTTGGTCTGAATTCACATTGAGATCACTGCATATGATAGACGGGGTAGAAATAAACAAATCTGCTTATTGGGCGATACTGGTAGGTCCTACTTCTTTCCTTTTGTTCCTCCACATGTCTTTTGTCTTGCTGTTTCCTCAGAATTCACATTTAGATCACCGTTGGCATAGTAACTGTTGTGATCTACTAATCGGCTCTGCTTATTGACGCGGTCATCGTTTTTCTTTTTTTTCTCTTTTTGTTGATGTTGTCAACGCAGCCTTTCTAATTCTAGTCTACGGCCAATGAACGCTGTGCCCGCAGACGATGCCAACTGTTTCTATTACGTTGTTAATGGAACTTGGCACATCTTGAGAGCTCCGAGCTCCAATGAATTGGGCACTCAAGAGTACGTTACCAGTAACAGTTATGTAAGCACAACTGTGGTCTGAGCTAGACTTTCTTTGTGCTGGTGACTGGAAAGTAATTTTTTAAAAGTTTTTTAATTTTTTATTATTATTAAGAGTAGGGGATATTTGGCTCATTGGGTATCTTTAGTGCCAGCAGAGTAGGAGGTTTTGTTTAACTTGTCATTAGCAGTTGTCCAGTGAAATACAAATTCGACGTCGTGGCTGGGTCTTGGCTTTCCATCGTCTTGATACCACCCGAGGAAGGGATGGTTCAATACAATAAGATCGTTTTGTACTCCATTGCAAACCGCGGCCGAGAAATGAAGATAATTATATTCCGGAATAGTCATGACTCATTACATGTGTAGATAATGTTTATATTTACGCGGTGGTGGCAATGGGTATTGACGTAAGCTTCCTTGAAGCCTACACTTGGATGGATGGGGAGAAAAATCAACACCCTATTATTCAAGATCCATTTTTTGTTCGTTCGCCTCTCTCTCTCCTCTCTCTCTCTCTCTCTCTCTCTCTCTCTCTCTCTCTCTCTCTCTCTCTCTCTCTCTCTCTCTCTCTCTCTCTCTCTCTCTCTCTCTCTCTCTCTCTCTCTCTCTCTCTCTCTGACACACACACACACATATCGCCTCTCCTCCTACTCCTCCCCCATGAGCTCTGGCTTCCCCTCCGCATGTGTTCTACTTCTCTCAATACAGAAGAGGTAAATGTTAAGAGTGTATGTCATGTAATGGTGAATACCCTTTTGAACTAGATTGACTCACGGCACAAGGAGCAAGTTAGCAAGGGGAACGATCGGCTCGTGAATGTAAATTAACGTTTCTTGCTGTTTCAAGAGAACACAATGAAACTCCGTTACATTGTACACACACACACACACTCTCTCTCTCTCTCTCTCTCTCTCTCTCTCTCTCTCTCTCTCTCTCTCTCTCTCTCTCTCTCTCTCTCTCTCTCTCCTCCTCCCTCCCTCCCTCTCCCTCCCTCCCTCCCTCCCTCTCTCGTCCGTCACAGATCTTGTCTTTCTGTATAATATATCGGTCATTCAAGAAGATTACTATTCTTGGTGATGTTGTTTTTTTTCGGCTATTTTTCACCTGGTGGTGCTTGGATAAGGCCTAGATCTAGTAATCGCCTATTTTTATACCCATCACTAAACATTTCTTTTGGGTTGTCTTTTCTTAAAACGCATCTGCATGAAACATCATTACATAATTTGTCTTCGCATGGTCGGAGACTTTAAGGCAAATGATGGATCTTTAGATGTTCTTCGTCTTGCACTTTAATTGTGTCTTCTGATTTTTCAGACTTTAGTGATTAGGCCGGTTACGATGGATGAACTGAATTACTCTTGGTGACAATGAGTTTATGGCTATCTTTTGGTTGAGAGGGAAAAGAGAGAGAGGAGGGGGAGGGGGGGAAGGTTTAGCGCGGAAACGTAAACAATGTATTCCCATTGGTACCTGGATATCATCTGTGACTTCTTATACCTGTAGGTGCTTTTGGTTATCTCTTTCTGTTTCTTACACAATCAAGCCCAGCTTTCAGTCACAGAAGAGTGGGAGGGTTTTTTGTTTTCATTTTTCTTTCTTTCTGGTCTCGTATCTCTGTCATTATTCTTGCCTTTTTCTCCTGTCAGGAGAATCAGATGTCTGCATGTAGTTGACGGGGCGAGTGGGTGGTTGGCAGGCGCCACTGGTAGGTCCTTCAACTTTCCTTTCCATCTATCACTTACCGGACTAGTTGCTGCTGCCTCTAAATTCACCCTTAGATCACTGCATATGATAGACAGGGTAAATTGGAATGAAATAAATGGATGGGGCGAAGGCTGTTCAAACCCCGATGCCTCTTTCTTTAATAATAATACTTTTATCTATCTGTCTATTTTGCTGGCTTTTTCTTTTTCTCAATTCACTCCTTGGGCGGGTGGCGGAAGGTACTCCTACGTCCTACTTCTCTTTTGCATGCTGATTGCTCCTTTGAATTCACGCTGAGATCACCGCACACGGAAGATTAGATATGGTACATTTCTATGAATTAAAACAAATTAAATGAAATCTTATCGGCTACAGGGATGTCCTACATCTTTAATTTCTCTCGTTCACACGTCTTTCATCTTGCTGTTTCCTACAAATTCATCCTGCTGTTTCCTCCGAATTCATCCTGATATCACCGCACGTGGTGGGTGTTGTAAATCAATGAAACAAATCTCAAAATTCACCGCATGCATTGAACAGGGTAAGATTCCAATCACTCAATTAAAGACAGTTTGAGCTAGGCGTGTGCCTGTGTAGTTTTATAAACAAGAGCAATGGTTTTTCAATTACCTTTGGCTGTCGACGGTTTGTTGATTTGGTTTCTGATTTATTTGTGGGGTTTTCATTGGTGTTTTAACGTAGTGTGTTTTCAACACACCTGCCGTCCTCATTTACTCGATTGGCACCTATTCCCTGGTTGTAACGTTTGTAATGAAGGCAATGAAGCTTTACAAAAAAAGTGAATAATTACACGGCTCATTTCCGGCTTGATTGTTTTGTCACGTGAGCTCTCCCTCGTTCTCTTCCTTTCGCCAACAATCTTATCTGCACTCACTAATTTGTTACTTGATATTTGCATTCCCATGTTTAGATTTTGTTCATTCCTTGTATTGTACGAGTGTGTATTAACAGCTAAAAGCATTGTCCAGTAACAGACAGAAGCATTGCGCATTAACAGCCAGAAGCGTCTGAGGCCAAACCTTTCTGAGTTGGCTGTTTAGGTTCATATTTATAATGTCCTAAATACACCTTTGACAATTTTGGCGTTTTTATCGCGATCAGTTTCACGGTCGTCAACCAATCGTCCAGTCTAGCATCTTTCTACCTTTGGTACACATTTCACTTGCGTTATGTGTGTGGACGGTTTGCGGGCGCTGGTGGTAGGCCTTTTATCTTTATCTTGCTAGTTCCTCTTAATTATCTCTGAGATCACCACATAGGATGAACTGAGTAAATTTCAAGAATGAATGAATCCAGCAAGCTTTTAAGCTTAGCCTACTCCATATTCTCTTTGTAGCTGAGGACTTTACTATTTAGAGGCTTGTTTTTTCTTCTCAAAACAAAGTTATGTGTAGTTAGGCTAATGTTTAATTCTGTATCAACGGTATTTTGATTGTTTTTCCCTCTCGAAACGAAAAAGTGGGATTATCCTAGCACCGTTATAAGAATTAATGACCTCAGCTATTGCTAGTTCTTTGTATTCCTTTGCTCCTTATCTTTAACAATGTGCACTGCTTTTTTTTTGTTTGGGTTGGGCGGGGGAGTTGCAAAGATTGTTGTTATACAATAATTTCAATGTATACAATGATGGTATTATCCATTATCTTACTTAAAGCTACAGAAAACCTAGTCCAGCTCCGGTTCTGCGGACACTGAATCCTCTTCCTCTAAATTGTGAGAAATTCATTTCATCTCGTTTTTTCTCCGCATTCAATTCATCCTAAACTCATCGTATGAGCGGGGTTAAATCCAATGATGAAACAACGTTTGTGCAATTTGTATTACTAACAAGATTTATCGTCTTATCGGACATGCCAAAGAGGGTCGCATGCTCCCGTGGAATTCAGCAACATCTGTTTTTCCTTGTCTGCAACGTAAATAGGTAGTGTTGCATGTATTTGGGTAATTTTGCCTAAAGCAGCTCACGTGAGAACAAGACATTTGCGTGTATAATGGTGATTGTTGAGATATCCATTACTCGAAACTCACGCTCTCTCTCTCTCTCTCTCTCTCTCTCTCTCTCTCTCTCTCTCTCTCTCTCTCTCTCTCTCTCTCTCTCTCTCCATTCTCTCTCTCTCTCTCTCCTCATTCTTCTCTCTCCCTCTCTCTTCTCTCACTTTCTATCCCATTCTCTCCCTCCCCTTACTATCTCTGCCTTTCTATCTCTCACTCTCCCTACCTCTCTTCTCTTTCTCTCTCTCTCTCTCTCTCTCTCTCTCTCTCCTCTCTCTCTCCCTCTCCTCTCTCTCTCTCTCTCTCTCTCTCTCTCTCTCTCTCTCTCTCTCCTCTCCTCTATCTCTCTTATATCTCTCTCACTCTCTCATCTCGTTCTTACTCTCTCGTTCTTTCTCTCCCTTTACCTCTCCCTCTCTCACGCACTCTATCCCATTATCTCTCTCTCCCTCCCCCTTTCTATCTCCCCCATCTCCCCCTGTCTCTCTCTTCTCTCTCTCGCCCTCTCTCCCTTTCTCTCTCTGTTCACCCCACCCACGCCCGCCCTCAAACACACATTCACATTATTGAACGTAATTCTTTGCGGAGGGGGAAAGAAGCTCGATTTGCAAGGGTGCCATTGTGCGCTCTTGTTGGTCTGTTACTTATGCTAAGGCCATCCGTGTCCTCCTTTGTTTATGTCAATAAACTGTTATTTCTCATTTCTAAACACATGAGAGGATTGATTTCAATTATCTATCACAGATTATCATTTCATGTACCCCATGGTGCGGCGTACTTGGCGTCATGTCCCTTTTCTTCTACCTGAGATGGCATCGCTGTTGGGGGTGTAATGCATTTA
>JAXRKP010000345.1:232500-250000 GCA_037039925.1 Doris montereyensis | reverse complement strand
AGGCAACACTCTTGGAAGAGGCACTACCGTTAGGTATGTTCCATCTCTCTGATCATTTTGTTCAATCTAATTTGATCTCATGTTTCTTTTACATGGACTTATTGTTTTCTACTACAGTAGTGACCGCCTAAATGTCCGCTTCGCCTTAATGCCCGCCATCTCAGTGAAACCAAATTATTTCTATATAAATTGCCCCTCTAAAATGCCCGTTTGAAAACCAAGATTTTCGCCTAAATGCCCGGTCTGAACGACAACTGCATGTATCTTTTTCTCTAAAGTGTCATAAAATACGTTTGCTAATCTAATAGGGTGTATGCCCGTCAACAATGTGCCATGCATTGCAACCACCCATATCAATTGTAGAACCTAATGTACTAAACGTTGACCAATCTTCTATTCACAACTCCACCCAATGTACAGCACATCCTTTGTCACATTGATCACTGGTTTGTCATCGGGCAATTAGAATTGAACTCTTTCGGACTCCGCCCACATCTCTTTCTTGATGCCATTAAGTGGCATGCAATCACCTGGCATCTTTAGACTGGACGCCCATCGCAATTGAGGGACAAGGTGTGAACAGTTTTATTGGCGTATTGGCCGTATCCAATGTGACTTTGGATCTACGTGAGAGAGATGGTTAACCCATCAGCGCGCTCACTACCTCAACGTTAAAAAGCGTAATGGTTTCCAGGTTTCCTTTTTCTCGCAATAAATTTTTCTTACAGCTGATGACTTTTCCAAAACAAACGATCTGGTTATGAATCTTTATCCTTGTCTGTTTTTTGCCTTAATTTTAACATGGGGATTATGAATCAAAGGAGTTGTATTATGAATCAAAGGAGTTGTAAGAGTCGTGTCAATTTATTCACACATTGGTCCCAATGGATGAGGCTTTTTTTTTACCCAGTTTTTTCATCCAAATTTGTATAACTTAAGCCATAGGTCTCGTGATTAAATAAGTCACGTGATTATAGTGTGGGTTATGCCAGTTAATGAGGAAGCAAACATTGGATCAGGTCCTTTTTCTCTTAGCCTCCATAGTAACAATTTGAATTTGCACATCTACATACAGATCTACATCTTGAAAAAAAAAAGAGTAAACAAACCAGGAAATGATTTACAAAAGAAGCTTCAAACACAGGATAGAATTGGCAAGTCACTAGGGAAACCCAACATCACAGAAATAGGCCTACCGTCACATTGTTGGCCCTGACTTACTTTCGCCTAAATGCCCGTTTTGTCTGATTCCCAAGCACTGGGCACTTAAGCTGTCACAACTGTATTTGCATCTTGTTGATGCGTTAGGCCAACTTTCACTGCTCTTAAACGATATGGTTAAGTCTAAGCATTCAGCCTATATAGTTGTCTAACATAATAGAATTCTTTGATGCTTTAGTGAATTACCATGGTATTTTGTCATAAGGTCAACTATATATATATATATATATAGTGTACTAGATCGAAGAAGAATTATTTGAGATTTAAAGTTTCAAATTGTTTATATATATTATTTATTCCTTTGTTATGTATGTATGTTCTTTTTTAAATTGCTCAGTCTGAAAATGAAAGAGGAAGCTGGTGACTATTTGGAAGAAAACACATTGAAAGAATTGGTGAGGAAGTACAGTCAATTCATCAACTTCAACATTCACCTGTGGAGCAGCAAGGTACACTATGGTTTTAAACATATCTCTTTTTTTCTCTTCTCTCTTTTTTTTTTATGAAGGGAAGCTCAAAACAAGTTAAAATGAATAGAATATGAGAATTAAGTTGCACAAAACCTGTTTGTTGTTTTTTTTAACTAGACATGTTTTTTTTATTGCTGCTTTTTATATTGACATATTGTGCTGTATACATAAAGATGGAAAATGTTTTGTCTTGTGCCTCAGAGTCCCAGTTTTTTCATTAGTTATATATACAATATTTATCATTACAGGTTCTTAAGAGTTCTTTGTGTGTGATTTAAGGTTAGGTTGTTTTCAATGTCACTATGAATAAAATAAAAAAAAACCCAAACTATAACAAAACAAAAATAATGGAAAGTTAATTATGATCATATACACCACAGTTGGAATTCTGCTTACATCAATATATTTTTTCTGTCAGCTTTCTGTGGAAACAAAGTTATGTCACCTTTAATTACTTTTTTTCATAATGTCTTCAACATCTCTATCCTTTTAGGCTAAAAAAAGGATGTACAAATATATGAATACCTCACCAAGCAATATTCTTTACCGTTTCTACATAGGAAGAGGAAGTAGAAGAACCAATCGAAGAGGGTGAGGAAACGCCCGCCGAGGACGAGAAGAGTGAAGATGATGAAGAGGGCAAAGTAGAGGAAGAGGAAGACTCTGATAAACCCAAGACTAAGAAAGTCAAGAAACTGTTTGGGACTGGGAACTAATGAACAGTGTTAAGCCTATTTGGACTCGCAAGTAAGCAGCACCAACTCTCTCCATGAGCTTTGTTTTAAGATTGTCTTACCCAGAAGTTAATCTTTGTGTATGGATGTTTCATTCCAAAGTATTTGACAGTTTGTGTTTAATTAGTTTAATCATATTGGAATATTTTCTGGTAACATTTCTCATTCTTTTGAAGATTTGAAGAACGTTATAAATTAGCCCCTGTTTTGTATGATTTCTTTTGAAAATAATGAAGACAAACACCCTACTGCTATGAAGTATACTTTAGTGGGTGATTCATCTATGTAGATGATCTCTAACAGAGTTTGACAGTTTGATCATATTATTGAATTTTTGACATTTTTATGATTAGTTTAAGATTTTAAAAGTTTTTAGTTTAATGTTATCTTGAAAAAGAATGTGGGACTAACTTATAATGACACAGGCTTTTTAACTCTCTTTGTCAATATCTTGTATATTGATTCAAATTATGCATCACAGAATACTTTATTTCACCTCTGATAAAGACCAGCATAGCAATAGCATGTACCTCACACTATCATTTTGTGATCAATGAATAATGAGAGAGTTCCCACAACACGAATTAGATCATTAGCACCAATATTCCGTCTTATTTTCTCTAGTCTGCGAACATGTTTAGTGTTGTGCAAATGGACGAACAAACTTAGTTGTGGGAAAATGAAGTTTTTTTATATTTGTGTGTGCTGTTGTTTTTCACTGGTGTGCGCAAACATTTCTCAACTGTGCGCATTAAATAGAACATTGATTAGCACAATAGTTTTAATCCTTCAACTTTATATTTGTCTAGCAATAATTTTTTTCTCACATCTTATCGGGAGACGGTAGTCTAGAGCTAGCCTCTCAACCAAAAGACTGGGTTCAAATCCTGGCACGTTCAATATTTGTCTCAATTATGTTTTAGTAAAAACTCTCCCCTTGGTCCAGGTAGGTGGACTGACACCCAGTCCCATCGGAGGTGGACAATAGAAAGGAGGTTCCGTGTGCAGATTGCAAGACTGTGCACATTAAAGATCCCTTGGCTGTTTACAGGGCAGTCTGTGCAAAATTAAAAATCCTACCAACACCCCGAGATTACCTTTTTACCTCATTTGTCATGTTGAAAGTTACTCTTTACATGCAGACAATATATTATCTTCGCTGTGTGCTAATCAACCTGTCATTCAATCACTTTAGGGCAGCTGATGTGACAGATGAAGAGTACAACGATTTTTACAAAATCATCTCTAAGGGCAGCTCTGAGCCAATGTCCAAAATCCATTTCACCGCCGAGGGTGAGGTCACTTTCAGGTCCATCTTATATGTGCCCAAGAGTTCTCCTCATGACACTTTCTCCAATTATGGCAAGAAAGTGGATCATATAAAGGTATGCAACTTTAATATAGTTTAATCCAAATTATAGTGATAGATGAAATGGACATGGTTTTCACTATTTTGTACCTCATGAATCAAAGCAATTAAATTTGTTGCGTCTCCTGTATCGGAAAATTTTCATAACATTAAATAATTATATACATTACATATTAAGATGATTGAAATGACAGATTTGGTACAAGGAAGTAAGCACGTTTTTGTATTTATTTTGTTTGTTTTTTGTTTTTGTTTTTTGTTTCTGTGCAATTTTATAAAGAACGAATCGGTAAAGAATAGAATGATTTCTGAAGTTCCTATTACTTTGGGTTCAAATGTGAAGATGTCTGGGAGAGCTCTGCATTAGATTTCAAACAAAAAATTATGTCACTGATTTCTACCAAACAATACTTTTCCGCTCTGTGGGTTTTTCTTTATCTTCCTTTCTTTCCGAAGGCTTTCTGAATTGTAAAGAGGTGCCCTTGATATTCCTATGTCATCGAGATCTTTGGTTTTTTTCCTATCATCACAGATGTATGTTCGTAGAGTGTTCATTACCGATGACTTTGAAGACATGATGCCAAAATACTTATCGTTTGTTCGTGGTGTGGTTGATTCTGATGATCTCCCCTTAACGTGTCCCGTGAGACTCTTCAACAGCACAAGTTGCTTAAGGTCATAAAGAAGAAACTGGTCCGCAAATCTCTTGACATGATAAAGAAGATTGACAAAGATCAATACAATGACTTTTGGAAAGAGTACAGCACCAAGTAAGTACCTAGCCTTTGGCAGCTCCCTTTTCCTTTTCATCTGTCTCTATAAAGAAATACATTATTGATCAATTCTTATATTTGCGGTAAATTCGGATCAAATATGCATTAAAAACATAATGTACGTATTAAAAGCCTACAAAAGGGATTTTTTTTTATCACAGTCAACATTCATGTGGAATGACATTTAAAGGACTCCATGGCTTGAGAAAGCTTCTGAGGCCGTCTATTAAATTATTATTTTTATGAGAACTGTTTGTCCTGACATTTGGTCATCTGAAAATGGCCAGGCTCTGTTTAGCTGGCGGTAGATTTATGCTAAAGAAGTCATGTTTTAACTATCATCTGGTTCAAATTCAAATTGTTGTAGTTGTTTTTGCTTTTGATAAATCCCTTAAATTGCTATTAGTGAGTTTATACTATTGATAGGTAACTGATTGAATTTTTATCATCAGCATGAAGCTGGGTGTTATTGAAGACACGTCTAACAGGACCCGTTTGGCTAAGTTGCTGAAGTTCTACTCATCTAACTCTGATACTGAGCAGACTTCCCTGGCTGAGTATGTGGAGAGGATGAAAGAAAAGCAGGATGCCATTTACTTCATTGCTGGAACCAGCAGACCTGAGGTTTGTTTGTTTTTTAACTTAATATAGAAACATATTTTGTGTTGTATGATAATTTACAAGCTGATTTACATCAAGGTATGGCTGGAAATCTGTTCTTCTTTCTCAACATTCTGCAACATTTTACTTTGCCCTTTTGGGCACAAAATTGCTCTGGGTAATTAATATCTATTTAGATTTCGCATCTGTTCGTTTTTGTTTTCTTTCTTTTTGTATTGCATTTGTGTTTCTTCTCAATCATACATGTGTCATAACATGAATTTAATTTTTAAAATATTCAATTGGGAAGAAAATATATATTTTTTTAATGGAATGTCATCCTTTTATGATTGCCCTGTCCTGTCAAAAGGATTTTTCATTTCTTATTTTGTCTCACTGAACATCAAACTTACATTCCTTGTCAGTATATTTGTGAGAAAATTTTGTTTTAGACTTTTGTCTTAATATTCCAATTCACATTTATATTGTTAATGCTCTTATTTTTCCTTATAGTAACATTCAATTTTTGTCTGTGTGTTTTGGATAGGGAAAACGCTACATAACTAGTATTTTTTTTACACATTTTTTATTAAAACATTATAAACAAAAAATCACAGCTGAACGTCATGTATTTCTCAGGTGGAAAAATCTCCATTCGTTGAACGTCTTTTGAAGAAGAACTATGAAGTGCTATACCTGGTTGAGCCTGTGGATGAGTATTGTATCCAAGCATTGCCTGAGTTTGAGGGTAAAAATTCCAAAATATTGCCAAAGAGGGTCTGTCCCTTGACACCTCAGAGAAAGCCAAAGAAAGGAAGGAGGCCATAGAGAAGGAATTCCAGCCTTTGACTGACTGGTTGAAGGAAAATGCCCTCAAAGACAAGGTATGGGAATGTATTTTCTTGTAGTAAGATTCCTTACTGAAACAAGCATAGGATGAAATAGATGAAATTTAAGATTAAATTATTTTATTGTTGTTGAAATGATCGTTTGTCTTTAATTTGCTGGGGTTTTTTATACTTCAATAAATACCGTTGTCTAGTCAGTGACTTCTGTTTAAACTAAGAGTTAATGCAAGAGTCATTATAAATGTCAGTGGTTCTATGACTGGAGATGTTTTTAATTCTGTTGATTTATGTACAATCATGCCCGTAAATAATGCTGGATTATAATTTCCCTTTATTATAAATATAAAGCTGAGTCTCTTGAACTTTGACTGGTTAACTCAGAAACCACTGTATTGGTTACAGGTGATATCAAGTTCAAGTACGATTATAAGATTCAAATTTGTACTGGATACCCAAGTTACGTCGGCTTTTTACATAGTACAGTATTGATCGCCTAAATACCCGGTGACTGAAAAGTTGGGAAAAAATGGGAAAAAACAGACGCTTAGGCGAAAGTAGGTCAGGGGGCAACAATTTGGGGTTGGGGGGGGGGGGTGTCATCGCCAAAGGAGTTCATCGAGTAAGGTCCAGAAATTCAACATTTACGAAAAATTTAATGCGAGAAATAGGGACACCTGAAACCATTTAGCACTGAGGTGGGGAGCGTGCAGGCGGGTTGACTATCGCTCGCCACGGAGACCCAATGGATACAGCCGATGCAAGACAAGGGAGCAATAAAACTGTTCACACCTTGTCCCTCGATTGCAATGCTTGCACAGTCTACTAAAAACACTAGGTGATTACATTCAATTTACGGTATCAAGAAAGAGCCATGGGCGGAGTCTGAAAGACTTCAATTCTAATTGCCCAGTGACAACCAGTAATCCACTGGAACAAAGGCTGTGATGTACACTGGGTGGAGTTAAGAGAAGGCTGCTCATTTTTGATTACATCACAATGGATAGGTAATGAAGGGTGATTGCAATGCATGGCACGTTGTTGACGGGCATAAGCCATATTAGCGATGCATGATAAACAAAAATATTTTTACATACATTTTATGATGATTTGGAGAAAATGATACCTGCAGTTGCCGGAAGACCCTTGCTCTTGAAACAGGCATTTAGAGGGGCAATTAATATAGGAAAAAATCGGTTTCACCAAGATTGCGGGCATTTAGGCAAAACAGGCATTAAGGCGGCGGGCATATAGGCGACTACTGTACTCGATACTGAAGGTATCCAGGTTTTTTATTGTAAAGACCAGAAATCGAGAAATTAGATCTAGATCTTGTAACAATAAAAAATGTTGTGGATCACAGGCAAAACAATCTTTTTCCAATCAATTAAAATACTGATTTGAACCAAGATTTCCTGTGCTAAGATTAAGAACCTAAAGAAGGCTATTTGAAATCTACATGCTAAATATGGAGGTTGTGGGTACAGTGGTTCCTGGGTTAAAAGAAGTCAAAGTTAGATATGTTCAGCTTTATATATGTGTGTATATACATATACATATATATATATATATATAAAAATATATGTATTTTGTTTTCTATTTGTAATATACAGATTGAAAAAGCAACCATTTCCGAGCGCTTGACAACGTCACCATGTGCTTTAGTAGCCAGCCAGTATGGATGGTCTGGAAATATGGAAAGAATCATGAAATCACAGGCCTATGCTAAACAAGGAGATGCTTCCCAACAGTAAGTGTCTTGACTTTTGATTTTTTACCCTTTTTTTCTTGTTTTTTTTTCTTTTACATATTTACCAGTAAAGAAAATAACTTTTCATTTGTCTGCCAAAGTAGGAAAACCTTCGACTTCAGTAGTCAAAAGATCTTGCCCCTTAGGAGACCGCATCAAACTGGCTGCCCCCTGCCGTTTAAGAGATTTGAATTTGATATCATTACTCATTTTGTGTGATAATTTGTAGATGAGATAAGGAGAAAAGAAGTTATCTCAGAAGACCCTCATCCTAGAAGTGACTTTTTATTCATTGAATTTGCATAGCTGCCATCCAGTACGTAAGAAACGTATTTAGTACATTTTTTTGGTTTTAATTCAAGTGTTATTTAACTTGATAAGTACATGTATGAGGGTTAACTAATATTTGTTTAAAGAAACCTTAAGCAGGCGCCAAAGACTCAGAGATATTGGGATGTGAATCCCAAGACGTCATTCTGAGTTTGCTGAACTACCTTCGCATTTTGCCAGAAATTTCAGCAATCAGCATTCTTTACTGTAAAGCGATTTTTTTTCCCTCTATGACTGAAGACTTAAATTGTTTTTGTTGTGGATTCACAGATTTTATGCAAATCAGAAGAAAACCCTTGAAATCAACCCCCGCCATCCTCTGATTAAAGAACTGAAGGCCCGTATTGAGGTAAGCTCCTATTGCCTCCTTGAGTAGATTTTCTTCCCAGAGAACTGTTTATAGTGTTTTGCTAAAAGTGAATTTAAGAAATCAAGAGAATGCTGTATAACCTACTGAAAATGATTATTTATATTACAATTTACAGTTTTGTAATCTAGACTAATTTAACAATGGCTGCCATGAGATTCTGCCAATTTTGTGCTTTCATGCTTTGGAACAAGGTGGACAAGTTCTTCTGGGTCAAGTTATTTTCTTCTTTTGTGATGTCATCAGCAGACCTGCCGTTATTGCCTTAAATTTCAAACTGATCAACAGAAGGCTTCGCTGACACTTAATGACTTGTTAGATCTAGATCTAAACGTCCCTAGTATTAGGGACGTCTAGATCTAGGTCTAGATGATCTGTATTCTTAAGTAGATCTAAATCAAGTCGAGATTAAAATCTTTGAAACAATTTGACTCCCCCTGCAGCAGAGTGCGATCACACGCGTGTCAGAGAGAGAGAGAGAGAGAGAGAAATGTTGCACGCGTTGTGTGTAAAACGAGAGAAACAGAGAGCATTTTCGTGTGTATTTCGTGCGATCACGAATTTATGTGAGTGTGTGTGTTAGAGAGGGAGGAGCAACAATTTATGAATTGAAAGGCAAATGCAAGGAAGAAAAGAGGTTGGATGATAATTGACAGGTAGGTTATGCACGTATGTCTGACCGGTTAGCAGGAGTGGGGTGGGCATGTGTGTGTGAAAATATGATAGCAATGATTAGCAAGATAAGTGACCACTGATGAGAAAAAGAAAAAGTAAGTGTGTCTTCCGCTTTCAGTATGTAAACAATGAGTGGGATGGAGGCAACTGTAATGTTGATTTAGTACTAGAATTCCAGTTTTATTGGCGCGGGGGGGGGGGGTGTATTACAATGGATATTTTTGCTTGGGAAAAGGCAGAACCAGTGTCAACAATGAGTTTATTTTATTATTATTAAATTAGGCGACCGGCTGACTCTATATCTGAAATCGTTCATGTATCCTGATTTTCCCCTGGATCCTGAGTTTTTTACATCTAGGTCCTGATTTTTAAAATTCAGAGTGGCAGGTCTGCATCAAACTGTTATTTTCTGACATGAGACAGCCATTATCGATATGCTTCCTTATCTCAAAGATAGATTGTCTTGACAAGGTTGACATTTGCAACTGTTGCTTTATATTTATATTTTTACTAGGTTAACAAGGAGGAGGACACAGCTAAAGACCTTGCAATTGTCATGTTTGAAACGGCCACTTTACGATCTGGCTACACAGTGCCTGACGCAGCAGGATTTGCTGAACGTGTGGAAAAGATGCTGAAACTAAGTCTTGATATTCCTCTTGATGAAAAGGTAAATTTGACCTTTAAAGTACAAAAATGTTCCACAAGTCTTGGTTAACATACACATCTTGAGACAGTTTCCGTTTACGGATATATATGTTAATCAGATAGATTTCTAACATGTGAATGGTGCGTTACCTAGTATGTGCAATTATTTATCACTCACGAATATTCAGATCGAGTATTCCATATGACACAGCAAGTTTTTGCAAAAGTATCTATACCAGATGTTCATTTAGTTAAACATCTATACCCTTTTAAGTTTCAGTCACTAGATTTCACTTTCTTTCATTTCAACAGGTTGAAGAAGAACCAGAAGAGGAAGATGCTGGCGCTGAAACCGTTGATGCTGACGCTGAGGAAGAAGTACCTGCCGAAGAAGAGGAGAGTGATTCAAAAGTGAGTACGAAACCGATTCACATAATTTCTTTTTTCTTCTTTTGTCTAAAAAATCCATGACTTATTGTCTTCTTTGAAATACCATGTTCTTTTAAGGGAAAAGATAGTTACCTATTTTAATACAGAATTTGCGTTGCTGTGATATTTAGTGTTTTAGATGTCAACATTTTTGCCAAAATGGATATCCACTGCTTGACCATGTGTTGAACCTTGCTGCTTGCCCAATTCATGCCCAAACGTGGTTGTTACAATTTTCTTTCCTTAAATTGCACGCCTTATGCTGTTGGTTTGCTTTAGTCTCAATGTTTTCTCTACACCTTTTCCATATTCTTTTTTCTTCTAGTAATTTTGAAATATAAATCTCATTCATGATCAGTCACTGACGCCATAAACCACTAAAATGTGCCACTCTTTAAAAACATTTAGTCGTACCGCTGTCTTTCACATATCACAAAACACCTACTATCCTGTAATTAAATATATGTTTTGTTTTTACTAAATTTCACATTCTGTATTATTCTTGTCTTACAATTTTTAAAAACACATACATTACTCACTGTTGTCTCAATAATATTTACATAAAAGAAAAAAATCAGAGTATTTTCTTTGACTCTTGATTCTTCTGTGCATTTTCTGATGAGACTAAGCTTGCCATATCACATGATCATGTCTCCCCCTCTTCCCCTTATTGCCCTATATATGAACTACATGCATGAGGTTGCATAGAATTAGTGATCCTTGTGGTGATATTAAAATTCTAACAGCAGCTACATAGAGTTTTAAAGTGTGTCTTTGATGAAGAGGAATCTCAGCACCACAGGCAAATAGATTTGTGATTATTCTCTCTAACATTAGGTAAACATGAAGACCTTTGAGCTGCACAGATAAGAACGGTTTAAATGAAGGATCAAATTTAAGTATTTTATAGGAGAAATTTGTGATTGTTGCATTCGAAAGAATTTTCCAATTAGCCATTTAAGGCAAATGAAAATCTTTTTCTCTCCTCATCTTTTGAGAATGGATATAGGTACATATAATATTTTCCCCGTCTTAAATTCTGAGAGACATGATAGAATATAGGAAAAGATATCCTCACAAGATTTTTAAATCTAAAGGAACTGAAAGAGATAGGTCTAATGTAATGGCATTTTAATTTTACCCGTCTGTAGGTTTTTATTTTGTTTGGGGTTTTTTCTTTTCTTTTCTCAAACAAGGATTTAATGTAGGAAAAATTGAGTAGGATTTTAAATGGTCACTTACTGTAGTTATCTTTCCATACTGATGAATTGGGCAAGCAGTTCAAGCAGTAAGATCTGCTTTTGGTCAGAAGCTTCTTTTGAATTCACCAAAACTGGTCTTATTGGGGTATGAGAATACATTTCATTAACTATTAATGTTTTAATTAATCAAATTTCAAGTTTTATTGTTAGGGAGATATCCTAGCAAACGAAAAGAGATCTGGAAGCAAAGAGTATGTGTTAAATCTTATCAACTTATCTCTGAAGCTTTGGATTCGTGTCGCTGTCTGGCTAAATGCTAAAGATTTGAAAGCTAATTATATTTTTACCATTGCAAATCTAACAAGATCAGAAATATAGCTGACCAATCTGAAAATTGAAACTTTCTTCTTTTTTCTCTCTTTTTTCTTTTCTTTTATCTCTTTTTTTTTGTCGTGAGGAGGACACTTACGGTTTTAAAATAGTTAATTGCTTAAGTCTGTATAAGCATTTTTAGTGATGTGGTTTGTTTTTACTTGCTCTCTTGCAGGAATCTGAGGAAAGTAGCCGAGATGAATTGTAACACCTGGCCTTGTGATAGCACGTTTACTAACTGTGGTGTGCCAGCTAGCGTCTCATCAGTATCATCATTTTCCTTCTTTTCCATTGTCATCACTGCCGTTTTTAACATGAATCACTGAAGGTTATCAGATTCATCTCATGTGTTTGTTCCTTCATGTGTGTTAACTGATTCTTGGTTTTGACTGAATTTTATTTTTGCATTTTTATTATGCTTGCCCATACATTTACCTTTTTTCTTTTGTGGTATTTTCACACATTGTTGAGTGTTGCAAGTTGTGCCGTTCACGGAGCATTTTCCTCCATTTTTAGGACCATAATGTACAAAATTTCCTTTCACATTTAAGCCTATATGGTCTGAATGTTTGCAGTTTCATTGGCTTTTTTTTTCTTTTTTCTTTCATATCTTTTGAGACGATCCAAGTGATGTGTTAACTCACATTTTTTTCTCTCTGTTGTTCTTTTGTACATTAAATAAAATTTGTTCTACAAGCCAAGCCAGAATGTTTTTTCTATTTCCCGCAGTTATAATGCTTAACTTCATTTGCTTTTCTCTCATGACAAATGAGATGAGGGAGTTTGCGCATTATGTCAACGTTTCTGCCATTTACTTAAATCTGACCAAAATCTCTTCTTTTTTTAATGTTACATAAGTCAATCTT
This sequence comes from Doris montereyensis, assembly GCA_037039925.1. NCBI lineage: Eukaryota > Metazoa > Mollusca > Gastropoda > Nudibranchia > Dorididae > Doris > Doris montereyensis. Next base: position 237,349 of record JAXRKP010000345.1, on the reverse strand, counting down.
AGATGTTTCAAGTGTATCGATTTAAAATCTGAATAAATATCTATGACAAAGAAGTGACATTTAACATTTGAGACATTCTTCTTGCATAGAGTACCCAAAGGATACATGGCAATATGATTGAAAAAGGAAATAATAAAAAAAACAGATGGGGGTGAGGTATTATTTCTTGTTTCTTTGAATTTCACTTTATTGAGCTTGGTTTTCCCATTTAATTTACCTCAAATTTAGAAGCTATTTCTAGCTCATGTAACTTTTCATTTACTTATGTATTTTAACCATTAATAGGCAGGATTATAAACTAGCATTTGACTAAATTCATGCTAGGGGTAATTTGAGATTACTCACTTCCCTGAGTTCTTCCTGATTTGCCTTTTGTCAATTCACATTGAAACGGTCTTATGAATTAGAGTATGACACACTGCTGATATGCGCCATCTATGTGCTGAGAGATTTATTGTTGAGTTTTGAGGTATGGCATTCTGGTTTTGAATTCACATGGCAAAGGAAAAGTTCTGACAGTGGTGTACAGTGCATTGACTTGATTGATTGGTGGGCATGAATAGGATTAAATATGAAATGTGAATGATGATCTAAATGTTCAGTTGAGTGACAGTCTTAGAAAGATATTGTAATGTATAAAAGACAAGTTGGCTGTTGAATCATTTGAAATAAGTAAAGCATTTAATGGTTAATGTTATAGACAGTGAGACCGATTGAAAGTTTTAAAGGAAAGTATGAACAGACATTCATATTATTTTGAATCATATGTTTCGAAATCACACAGTGATGTATATCTTATTTTCATCGTATTACCATATCTTTGATATTTGATGTTAATTAAAATATATTTAACTAAGAAAATTGGTCTTTATTGTATGTATGTATGTATGTTTTACAGGGTTTTTTTGTTTTTTACTTTTGGATTTTCAGTGATTGTATGTTTGGGGTGGGCGGTTGGCAGACGCTACTGGTTGTTCCAACTTCTTTCCTCTCACTCTTTCAATTGTCTTTCTTTCATCTTACTGTATCCTCTGAAATCATCCTGAGATCACTGTATATGGTGGTCAAAATAAATTCTTGTGAAGCAAAACTTTGTTTGTGTGTATATTCAGACGTTTCTCAGGTACAAACTCGCATATAAAATTCCACCCCTAAGCAGCATGTTAAGTCACGGACAACATTTGTCAACAAAATAATGTTTCAAACCTCATTATATCAGTAATACCATCAACTGTTGTGCTAGTGGTAACTTGGCGCTATACCGAATACTCCCTTTTTCAGTATTTCGAGGGAGATGATCAATATGTGACTAATCAAGTATAAGAAAAATGATGACTGACAAGACAATGTAGGCCTGCTGCTTGTGAAAAAGTTATTGTAGTTATAGTAATAGTAGGATCACCCAGTTTTTTTGTGCAGTCTAGAAAAGAACATCAACAGAAGCACACGTAACTCAAAATGGATTAGCCGAGGTCATAACATTGCTTTGAACTTTGGAAGCCTAGTTCTCGCCACTCAACTGGACACAAGCAATGTTTGAGATTTTGATTTTTTTATTAAGAAGATTGTTTATCCTTAACTGATATATTAGTGACGAGTGTATTAGCTGATAATTTATTTATCAACAGCAAATCAATTTTAAAAGTAAAACTCTGAGTATAGAGCAATTTCAAGAGTTAATTTTGCTCTAGGTACATGGTATGATTAATTTAATGAATGCAATTGGAAAGAAGTACATTTTTAATGTGTTAATAAAATGTAAAAACAGTTTTGACGTGACAATCCAAAGTAAGTGAAATGTAATAATAGTAACGGTAAATATCTACCAATGAAGATCTTGGTGTACTATGTCTCTCCTAAAGAAAAGATACATGATCCTCCAGGAAGTAAGGTGGTAAGGAGGCATCAAGCTAATTCCGAAAGCAGCCCAACAGTCGTAGCTAGGTCATTGGACAACCTTGCAGAGCAGCTTGACCTGGAAGTAAGGATCTATGGCAAATGACGCTATTGAGGGGAAAGTTTCACAATTCAATCAGTGTATGAGATGATCCTTTACCTTCAATTGCAAATTTATTTAAGTGGGGAAGATGAAGCAACTTGTCCATTACGCCAAAGCAAACTGTTGAACATGTCTTCAGTTCATGCAAAACTCTTCATACTACTAAAACTAAAAAATACAAAAAAATACCGTTATGTGTGGATATTTAGAAGATTGCAGCTTGGCAAAAAGCAGTGACCATTGAAAAGTCCAGCAACGACAAGTGTGATTAGCCTTTGGATGGGTCACTGCCAATGAGTGTCAGGTCTCCAAACCATAAGCGCAAAGAAATTTAGTCCGGTCTGGTCCCTTAGCCTGAGAGGGTGAGGAAGTAAAATAAAGTTCCTTTAAGGTTGTAACGTCCCATAGAGCAAGAGGTTATAAGATAAGATAAGATACAACTTTATTGTCCAAAAGTGGCACCTTGTAATGGTGTTACAATACCTTCAATATAATATGAATACAACACATTTTTACTATAACTAAATTATTCTTCACACACAAACAGCTTACAGTTACACTGTACACACAGTAACACACTAAGCATTAAGAGATCAAAACATGTATAACGTAACACGGAGTGACGGAATACAATTTTTCTAATTCATGCAAACCTAGTCATTCATTGCATTGCAGTGAATAATGTTCAAATAATATCCTGGTTTCTATAGCGTGAAGCCGGGCAGGTGGCAATCACCTCCTGAACAGGAGCTAGTCTTGACGTAGATTTTTTACTCCCAGTCATCAGTCACTCTCAAACTAGTGCCTGCCCATTTGCACCTGGTTCTCGAGTTCGAAAAAATGTGTACTGTTAGCTGTTGTGTCTTTCTCAAGGAACACAACGTTGGACGTAGCTAGGCTAGGATTACATTACAAGCCGGAACCTCATGATCCCAAGTCCGACAGCCTAACCACTCAGCCATCGACGCTACTTAGGTGTAAAGAAGTTAAAGGTCAAGATAATTGATCGACAGGGGTTTAATGTTTATCCCCATAGGTACTCCAGGATCAATTGTGTTTAACTATGTTGGTACTCTAGGACCAATTGTGTTTAACTATGTTGGTACTCTAGGACCAATTGTATTTATCCCTATCGATACCCAAGGACTAATCACTTGTCTTTAACCATGTTCGTACCATAAGACAAGTTGTGTTTATCCCCAATGCCATTCCTACTATTGATACCAATTAAGTTACTCCAACCAATTGTGTTTATGCTCTACTACTACTATTGATACTCTAGGATCGATTGAGTTACTTCGAACAATTGTATTGACACTCTAGGATCGTTAGAGTTACTCCGAACAATTGTATTGATACTCTAGGATCGATAGAGTTACTCCGAACAATTGTATTGATACTCTAGGATCGATAGAGTTACTCCGAACAATTGTGTTTATGTTCTACTACTACTATTGATACTCTAGAGTAGGACCATTGAGTTACTCCGAACAATTGTGCTTATGTTCTACTACTAGTACTACTACAGTACAATTGATACTCTAGGAGTAGGACCATTGAACAAGTTACTCCGAACAATTGTACTTATGTTCTACTACTAGGAGTAGGACTACTAGTACTACGAACAATTGATACTTTACTAGTAGTAGGACCATTGAGTTACTCCGAACAATTGTGCTTATGCTCTATTACTACTAGTACTAGGATCAATTGAGTTACTCCAACCAATAATATTGTGTCTATTCATACGTTACTCTAGGATCAATTGAGTTACTCCAACCAATGTTGTCTATTCGTAACAGTACTCTAGGACCAATTGAGTTACTCCAACCAATTGTGTTTATTCATAGGGTACTCTAGGACCAATTGAGTTACTCCAACCAATTGTGTTTATTTCTATTGGTACTCCTGGACCAATTGGTACTCCTGGACCAATTGTGTCTATTCCTATTGGTACTCCTGGACCAATTGTGTTTATTCCTATTGGTACTCCTGGACCAATTGTGTTTATTCCTATTGGTACTCCTGGACCAATTGTGTTTTTATTCCTATTGGTTTACTATTGGACCAATTGTGTTTATTCCTATTGGTACTCCTGGACCAATTGTGTTTATTCACTACTGGTACTCTAGGACCAATTGTGTTTATTCATAGGGTACTCTAGGACCAATTGTGTTTATTCATATTGGTACTCTGGACCAAATGTGTTTATTCATAATACTAGTTTACTCTAGGACCAATTGTGTTTATTCATAAGGGTACTCTAGGACCAATTGTGTTTATTGAGTTACTCTAGGACCAATTGTGTCTATTCCTATTGGTACTCTGGACCAATTGTGTCTATTCCTATTGGTACTCTGGACCAATTGTGTCTATTCCTATTGGTACTCTAGGACCAATTGTGTCTATTTCTATTGGTACTCTAGGATCAATTGATTGGTACTCCTGGACCAATTGTGTCTATTCATAACGGTACTCTAGGACCAATTGAGTTACTCCAACCAATTGTGTCTATTCATATAGGAGAGAGAGATAGAGAGAGACAGACAGACAGACAGACAGACAGACAGACAGACAGACAGACAGACAGACAGACAGACAGACAGACAGACAGACAGAGATGGGGAGGGGAGGGAGGAAGGAAGGGAGAAAGAGATGTGTTTATTCTAGAGAGAGAGACCCTGAGACCAATTGAGAGAGAGAGAGAGAGAGAGTACTACTTTTCTTTCTTATTTGACTCGAAGATCTTTTACTAAAGTATTTGGACCGAAGTGTTTGTTTCCTATTCTGTACTTCTGTCTGAAAAATTGTGAAAATATGTTTGTGTATGTCTGTCCATCTGTCTGTCTG
>JAXRKP010000345.1:197500-227500 GCA_037039925.1 Doris montereyensis | reverse complement strand
CCCAGGAGGCCTCCGTTCGATTCTAAGTCGGACAAAGTTTTTGGCCATCCTGACGACCCAGCACGAAGTGGGTGGTTAGAATATAGATTTCTGACCAACGAAAGTAAAGGTGGTGAAGACTTTAGTGGAAAACAATTATAGCAAAGCAAATTTCACATATCGATTTGTAGTAACAAGAAAAATTAGGACAATATCGATTTCTACGTTCAACACAAAGTATGAGATAATATCGATTTACAACAATAGAGAGATGTATATCATAATATCGATTTAGGCCAACAAATAAAGAAAAGTAGAAGATAATATCGATTTAGGCCAACAACAAAAAGTAGAAGATAATGTTATCGATTTCGGCCAACTACACAAAGTAGAAGAGAATATCGATTTCGGCCAACAACACAAAGTAGAAGAGAATATCGATTTCGGCCAACAACAAAAAGTAGAAGAGAATATCGATTTCGGCCAACAACACAAAATAGAAGAGAATATCGATTTCGGCCAACAACAAAAAGTAGAAGAGAATATCGATTTCGGCCAACAACACAAAGTAGAAGAGAATATCGATTTCGGCCAACAACACAAAGTAGAAGAGAATATCGATTTCGGCCAACAACAAAAAGTAGAAGATAATGTTATCGATTTCGGCCAACAACACAAAGTAGAAGAGAATGTTATCGATTTCGGCCAACAACACAAAGTAGAAGAGAATGTTATCGATTTAGGCCAACAACACAAAGTAGAAGATAATGTTATCGATTTAGGCCAACAACACAAAGTAGAAGAGAATGTTATCGATTTAGGCCAACAACACATAGTAGAAGATAATATCGATTTCGGCCAACAACAAAAAGAAGAAGAGAATAAAAATAAAATAGTTATCTCCAAGAAATGTAAAAAAAAAGGTGTATACGCGATAAGTTAAATATGATGATGATGAATATCATTCAAACAAAACGGAATGGTAAGATAACTTCATGGCGCTGCAGGTCGGTTGATACTTTCCTTTCACTTTTTGACTTTCTCTTGCCATTCCCTTTTAATTCACTCTGAGATCATCGCATAAGGTGGACGAGGCAAATTTCAATGAAGCAATCAATTAAACGCAACTGCATTGTTCATATTCCGTGTCAACTTTCATATTGGATTTGGCACTACACTTGTGTAGCTAATAATTGGAAGATTGCACGATGCGACAAACAACTCTTTGACAAAAGGGGTCAGGGAAAAGGTTATCAACAGTGTTTTCATTTTCAGCCATAACGTTTAGTAATTCAAGTCAGTTCTTTGCCTTATAATAGACTTTCAAACGAAATTTAAATAATATTTTTCAGCTACATGTGTATCATTTATATCGAATAAATTTGTAATCAAAAGAACGCAAAACATTTCTGTGTCATCAAGTCATTAACTTCCGACTCGGTCATGTGTTGTGTTGTTTCCAAGAGAGGCACCGTTCATTATTACGGGGATGTGTGTGTTGTTTCCAAGAGAGGCACCGTTCATTATTACGGGGATGTGTTGTGTTGTTTCCAAGAGAGGCACCGTTCATTATTACGGGGATGTGTTGTGTTGTTTCCAAGAGAGGCACCGTTCATTATTACGGGGATGTGTGTGTTGTTTCCAAGAGAGGCACCGTTCATTATTACGGGGATGTGTTGTGTTGTTTCCAAGAGAGGCACCGTTCATTATTACGGGGATGTGTGTGCTGCTCGACACAGTGAGCAACGAACTCAGCGCTATCTTGTCAAAAAACTGAAATCAAAAACCACGAGGTCAAGATGAAAAACCACAGGGTCGAGAGAAATGGCGATACGTTTGATAGAGTTGACATGTTAAGATCTAATTAACGAAAATGCTTATGTGGATAAATAATTACCCTCGTGTTTTTTTCAGGCCTTAATACTATAATACTCTGTAGATTTGTTTGTAGAATTATGTAGGTGTGCTGGGTTGGGGGGGGGGGGTCATTGGAATGCCATATTTGCCGAAAATGGGACAACTCTAGTCTATCATACTAGTGGATAGAGCAGTTCATTCCCGTCACATTCACAATGATATCATAAAAGAAGCTCAGTATCTATTCTGTGAATCTATACAATTTTTTCTCTCGAAATGATAAAGGCCTATCTTTCAACACAGATATTATACGATAAAAGCCAGAAATATTACCTTAAGTACTGCAAGTTGGTACTGATTTTGATCTTCACAATATACGCTACCCAAAGAATAATGATCTATTATGACTATTGCCTTAGATTGTCCGGAAAATACTGGACATATTCCGCGCACCTATTACCAAAATGCACAATCTCGGAATGAGTAAAAAGGTGCTGGTGCACTTGAAACAGTGTCAATGAGAAGTAGTTGAGTCTCCCAAGGTTTATGATGTTTCAAAGTATTATACTATTCTTCCTAAGTTTTTGAGAGAAAAAAATATTTAAATAACAGAGAAAAAAAAAAAGAGAAAAATGCGATTTTCTCAAAATTTCGTTTTTTTGTTCATTATTTCGTATCTCGTTTTTGAAAATTTCTCAACGTATCTTCTTGAAATTTAGTTTGAATGATGGCTGAGGGGGGGGGGAGCAAAAAATAATCAGACATTTTTTCGTTATGTATTATAGTTTTGTAAACATTGAATTTTTTGTACAATATTTTTGTATATTTTTGGGTTGTTTTCATATCCTATTTTCAAATGTCATAGAGATAAAAATTACTAATAAAACCAAAAAAAAAACAACGATCTGATCAAATTTAGATATTGTATCAAATAAGGTGTGTGACAAGTTTGAAAGAAATATGTCAAAAAATGTAAAAATCTATCGATGTTGAACTTGGTAAAATTTTGGAGCAAAATCCAAGATGGCTGCCGTTTCCATGGCAACCGGAAACGTCAAAAAGAAAAAAACAACGACACATTTTAAATCAGTACTTATTATACATAATTATACATACGCGAAATTGATAGGAAAAAAAAGGAACATTTTCTCTATTGCTTTGTTTCTTTTTTCTTTCTTCTTTTTTTTGTGTGTGTGTGTTGAATTCACATTAGCGTAGGATGCTTCCTTGCATCATGTCCCTTCCTTTTGTCACCATGCCTCCTTTCCTTGAGGAATGAATGGCTATTGACATGAATGATATCGAGTTATAAACAGAATGCCTACACTATGTGGATGATCATTATGTCTTAAGGGCAGATAGTGTCCTTGATGACAATATTAGACAATTGAGACTAGGAGCCGGTTTCGCAAACTCAAAATAAGGCGAAATATGACAATAAGTGACAAATCCACTAATAAAGACAGAACAAACACGTGACGTTTCGGGTATAATCCTTCGTCAGACAACAAACGAGAAATATTTAGAATCTAGATCTAAGTAATACCTCCGGCATCAGACAATGTGATGTTAAAAAAATAATATGAAAATAAGTAAGTAATAAATGGTGAGAAGGAGATAGATAGATAGAGAGAGAGAGAGAGAGAGAGAGAGAGAGAGAGAGAGAGAGAGAGAGAGAGAGAGAGAGAGAGAGAGAGAGAGAGAGAGAGAGAGAGAGGGGAGAGGGAGAGAGAGAGAGAGAGAGAGAGGAGAGGGAGAGGGAGAGGGAGAGAGAGAGAGAGAGAGAGAGAGAGAGAGAGAGAGAGAGAGAGAGAGAGAGAGAGAGAGAGAGAGAGAGAGAGAGAGAGGAGAGAGAGAGAGAGAGAGAGAGAGAGAGAGAGAGAGAGAGAGAAAGAGAGAGAGAAGAAGGAGAAAAAGAGAGAGAAACAGACAGGGAAGAAAGAAAGGGAGAGAGAGACGTGTGAGTATGAGAAACAAGAACGAAAAAATAGGATAAATGTAAGACTAGATCTATATCTCAGTGGGTCTAGAAAGAAGAAATGATAGGATAAATGTAAGACTAGATCTATATCTCACTAGGTCTGATAATGAGAATGAATGAAAGGAAGTATCAATCAAGACAAAAATTTACACTGAAGGTGCGACATGTATATAAATTACAAATTTATCAATGCAATAAGGGAAGAGAGTAAACAACTTATCTGAAATTTCAAAAAATGCCAGTTAGCACTAGCTGATGCCATCCAAGTTATCAAAATCTCAAGTCATTTCTCCACTCAAAATAGAAATTTTCTGTGAAGCCAAGACGTTTTCAAGAATTCACTCAAAGGAAACTCAAAATAGAAGCTTTTTGTGAAGCGAAGAATTTCTCAGTTAGTCACAAAACCCTGAAACTCAAAACAGTAGCTTTCTGTGATGCAAAGACGTTCTCGCGAATCCACAAAATCCCCTGGTGTGCTGATTATTCTCTCTTAAAACAAAATGTAAAAAGCCATGTTTCAAAACTCTCAAAAGGTATAAACTTTTGTGACATCAAAATATTCTGAAGAATTGACAGAAATCTTGTGTGTATTGATTATTCTTGTTTCAAAACAAATTTTCCTCTCTTCGTTTTTTTTTCATCTTCTTCAGGAGTCATGTCAATTCTGCAATCGAAAACTGATGTTTGTGCCAACAAATGAAGCAGCAAAGAAGCCTCAAGTTGTCGCCATAGATAAAACTAAAGACACAGATGGAGACAGCGTACCCGATTATTATGACGATGATGACGATAATGATGGTGTGTTAGATGAAGACGATCTTGATGACGACGGCAACGGGATTCCCGATGAAAAGGAAATTGACAGCAACGGTGACGGTTCCCCTGATTACCTCGATAGCGATGCTGATGGCGATGGAATAGCAGATGAGGACGACACCGACGGCGATGGCATACCGAATGACCTGGATGAAGATGATGACAACGATGGTATCAACGACGATTATGATGATGACGACGACGGTGATGGAGTGGATGATGATGACGAAGACGATGATGATGGTGACGGTATCCCTGACTACCTAGACAACGACGACGACGGTGATGGTATACCTGATAAATACGATGAAGACGAATACGACGACAAGACGCCTGATTTGCTCGAAAGAGACTCTGACGGTGATGGTATTGCTGATCACCTCGATAACGATGATGATAATGATGGTATTCCAGATGCGGAGGATGGCGATGATGATGGTGATGGAATAGCCGATGACAATGAAGATTTCGATGGTGACGGTGTGCCAAATCATCTAGACAATGACGACGATGGCGATGGAATTAATGATAATTTGGAAAAAGACAGCGATGGCGATGGAATTCCCGATGATCTTGATGCTGATGATGATGGCGATGTATTCCTGATATTGACGACGATGGCGATGGAATTCCAGATAGTGAAAAAGACAGCGATGGCGATGGCATTCCCCCGATGATCTTGATGCTGATGATGATGGCGATGGTATTCCTGATAGTCGAGACAATGACGACGATGGCGATGGAATTAGTTCTGAAAAAGACAGCGATGGCGATGGCATTCCCGATGATCTTGATGCTGATGATGATGGCGATGGTATTCCTGATAGTCGAGATAATGACGACGATGGCGATGGAATTCCAGATAGTTCTGAAAAAGACAGCGATGGCGATGGCATTCCCGATGATCTTGATGCTGATGATGATGGCGATGGTATTCCTGATAGTCGAGATAATGACGACGATGGCGATGGAATTCCAGATAGTTCTGAAAAAGACAGCGATGGCGATGGCATTCCCGATGATCTTGATGCTGATGATGATGGCGATGGTGTTCCTGATAAATCCGATGGAAGCAAATACGATGAGAGAAGACCAGATTTACTTGAGAGAGATTCTGATGGAGATGGTACTGCTGACCACTTAGACAATGACGATGATAATGACGGCATTCCAGATATTGATGATGCCGATGACGATGGAGACGGAATATCGGATGGCGACGAGGATTTTGATGGGGATGGTATACCAAATAAATTAGATGATGATGATGATGGTGATGGTATTTTAGATACAGACGAGAAAGATAGCGATAATGACGAAATTCCTGATGATATGGATGACGATGACGACAATGACGGCATTCCTGATAGTGAAGACAAAGATGATGATGGCGACGGAGTTCCAGATGTTTCAGAAAAAGACAGCGATGGTGACGGAATTCCTGACGATGTTGATAATGATGACGATAATGACGGTATTCCTGATAGTCGTGACAATGACGATGATGGCGATGGAATTCCAGATAAATTAGAAAAAGACAGCGATGGCGACGGAATTCCAGATGATGTAGATGATGATGACGATAATGATGGTATTCCCGATAGTCGAGACAATGACGATGATGGCGATGGCATACCAGACAAATTAGAAAAAGATAGCGATGGCGATGGTATTGCCGACGATGTCGACGAGGACGACGATAATGATGGTATTCCTGACCATCGAGACAATGATGATGATGGCGATGGAATTCCTGATAAATTAGAAAAAGACAGCGACGGGGATGGGGTTCCCGATGATGTAGATGATGATGACGATAATGATGGTATTCCTGACAGCCGAGACAATGATGATGATGGCGATGGAATTGCTGATAATTTAGAAAAAGACAGCGATGGCGATGGCATTCCTGATGATGTAGATGATGATGACGATAATGATGGCATTCTTGATAGTCGTGATAATGATGATGATGGTGATGGAATTCCGGATGGTTTAGAAAAAGACAGTGATGGCGATGGAATTCCAGATGACGTAGACGATGATGACGATAATGATGGTATTCCTGACAGCCGAGACAATGATGATGATGGCGATGGAATTCCAGACAGATCGGAAAAAGACAGTGACAGTGATGGAATTCCAGATGACGTAGATGATGATGACGATAATGATGGTATTCCTGATAGTCGAGACAATGATGATGATGGAGACGGAATTTTAGACAAATTAGAAAAAGACAGCGATGGCGATGGAATTCCAGATGATGTAGATGATGATGACGATAATGATGGTATTCCTGATAATAGAGACAATGACGATGATGGAGATGGAATTCCTGATCGCTCAGAAAAAGACAGTGATGGCGATGGAATTCCTGATGATATGGATGATGACGACGATAATGACGGTCTTAAAGATAATCGAGACGGCGACGACGATGGCGATGGGATTCCAGATGGATTAGAAAAAGACAGCGATGGCGATGGAATTCCCGACGATGTGGATGATGACGATGACAATGATGGCATACCTGACAACCGTGATAATGACGACGATGGAGACGGCATTCCGGATGTTTCGAAAAAGACAGCGATGGCGACGGCATTGTAGATGATTTAGACAATGATGATGATGATGATGGGATTCTTGATTTTAAAGACAACGATGACGACAACGATGGCATACCAGATTCACAAGATTCAGACAATTCACCAGATTTCCTAGTGAAAGACACAGACGGCGACGGTATTCCTGACCATCTCGACGATGATATCGATGGCGACGGAATTCCCAACGACAAAGATGATGACGATGATGGCGATGGGATTCTTGACAAGGACGAAGATTCTGACGGTGACGGAATTCGGATTACTTAGACCAAGACGACGATAACAATGGGATTCCAGATTTTTTGGAGAAGGACACAGACGGAGACGGGATTCCCGACTATCGAGATGATGACATAGATGGCGACGGTATTCCTAATGACAAGGATGATGATATTGATGGAGATGGTATTTTGAACGTCAATGATGACGATGACGACGGCGATGGAATTCCAGATCATTTGGATATTGATACTGATGGAGATGGTATCCCAGATTTTTTGGATGATGACATCGATGGTGACGGAATTCCCAATGATCAAGATGACGATGATGACGGAGACGGCATTCCAGATAAGGAAGAAGACGCAGATGGAGACGGAATTCCTGATTACCTGGACGATGATGACGACAACAATGGCATTCCAGACCATTTAGAAGTTGACACTGATGGAGACGGAATTCCTGACCACCTAGATGATGACATCGATGGTGACGGAATTCCCAATGATCAAGATGACGATGATGACGGAGACGGAATACCGGATAAAGAGGAAGACGCAGACGGAGACGGAATTCCTGATTACTTAGACGATGATGATGATAACGATGGTATTCCAGACAAATTAGAAGTTGACACTGACGGAGATGGAATTCCTGACTATCTAGATGATGACATCGATGGTGATGGAATCCCCAATGATCAGGATGATGATGATGACGGCGACGGAATTCCTGACAAGGAAGAGGACGCCGATGGAGACGGAATTCCTGATTACCTGGACGATGATGACGACAATGACGGCATTCCTGATCATTTAGAGGTTGACACAGACGGAGATGGCATCCCAGACTATCTCGATGATGACATTGACGGCGACGGAATACCAAACGACCAGGACGACGACGATGATGGCGATGGCATACCCGACGACGAGGAGGACAGCGACGGCGACGGCATTCCTGACTATCTTGATAACGATAGCGACAACGACGGCATTCCTGACCATCTAGAAATCGATACCGATGGGGACGGTATTCCAGACTACTTAGACGATGACATCGATGGTGATGGAATCCCCAATGATAAAGACGATGACGACGACGGTGATGGCATACCAGATAAAGACGAAGATAAGGATGGTGATGGTATTCCTGATTATCTAGACGACGACGACGACAACAATGGCATTCCCGATTATTTGGAAATCGATACCGATGGAGATGGTATTCCAGACTATCTAGATGACGACGATGACAATGATGGCATACCCGACGAGTTGGACGACGACGATGATGGAGATGGAATTCCAGACCACCTTGAAGTAGATACAGATGGTGATGGAATACCTGATTATCTAGACGATGACGATGATAATGATGGAATCCCCGATACCCTCGATGACGACGACGATGGTGATGGTATCCCAGACATATACCAGGTCGATACCGATGGCGATGGAATTCCAGACTACTTAGATGATGACGATGACAACGATGGCATACCTGATGCACTTGACGACGATGACAATAATAACGGCATACCTGATGATGAGGAAGTTGACACTGATGGCGATGGCATACCTGATTATCTTGACGACGACGACGACAATGATGGCATTCCCGATCACCTTGACCATGATAAGGATGGGGACGGTATACCCGATTACCAAGAAGTCGATACTGATGGCGATGGCATACCTGATTATCTCGATGACGATGACGATAATGATGGTATTCCAGACGAACTTGATGATGATGACGATGGAGACGGGATACCCGACGATCAAGAGACAGATTCGGATGGAGATGGCATTCCTGACGATATCGACGATGATGATGATAACAATGGTATACCCGATCATTTGGAACTCGATACCGATGGTGATGGTATACCCGATTATTTAGACGATGACGATGACAATGACGGTATCCTGACCACTTAGATGACGATGATGATGGCGATGGAATACCTGACCAACTAAAACTTTTAGACATCAACAAAAATGGAATCCCTGACTACCAAGAGATCGATACTGACGGAGATGGAATACCGGACTACATCGATGACGATGATGACAATGACGGGATATTAGACGAGTTTGATGACGACGATGATGGCGATGGTATTCCAGACGATCAGGAAATAGACACGGATGGGGACGGAATCCCCGATTATCTAGACGATGATGACGACAACGATGGTATTCCAGATGACGAAGATATCGATGCTGATGGTGATGGCATCCCAGATGATGAAGAAGATGACACAGACGGAGATGGTGTACCTGATTACCTCGACGACGACGACGATAACGACGGCGTACCAGACTCTGTAGATACGGATAAAGACGGGAATGGAATTCCAGACTTTATGGAAAAGGATACTGACGGAGACGGCATCCCAGACTATCTTGACGACGACGATGATAACGACGGAATTCCAGATTTTCTAGATAATGACGACGATGGCGACGGAATACCAGACGACAAGGAAGATTTCGATGGAGATGGTATTCCTGACTATTTAGACGATGATGCTGACGGTGACGGCATTCCGGACAAGCTTCCAGATTCCGATGGAGACGGGATTCCTGACTGTAGGGATGATGACGACGACAATGACGGCATACCAGATTTGGAAGAGGATGAAGACGGGGATGGAATTCCGGACTACATGGACTCGGACCGCAATGGTGACGGAATTCCGGACAAAGATCAAGATTCAGACGGAGATGGCGTTCCTGACTACTTGGATGATGACGACGACAACGATGGAATACCTGACAGTGAAGACAAAGATGATGATGGTGACGGTATTCCCGATGGATCCGATAAGCTAAAATGCGATAAACAAAGCTGTCCAAAGAAAGCTATCAAAAAACCATTCAAAAAGAAAAGCTTGGCAAAAGAAAATGCCTCGTTTTGGATAAGAGTAAAGAACGCCTTAAGGAAAATGATCAAAGCTGCAATGGAACAAGAGGGAGGCAACCTGAAAAGAACCCAACGTTACCACCCACCAAGCAGAAACCCCATGAACAGAAAATCGACTTGTTCGACCTCATAAAGAAGTTTATTTGGGGAGATGATGCGAAAAAAGATGGCGATGATGATGATGGGGATGATGACGGTGACGACGATGACAAAGATGATAAGGATGAAGGAAAGGAAGACGAAAAGAGCGATGAATTACCAGAGACGCCCATTAAAGTCGTCCATTCTCATGTAAAAAAAGATGCCATTGAAAAAGCCACCGCTGAAACTACCGGCAAGATGCATTCATCTAGTAAAAATAAAAAAGGTGAGACAAGCAAAGCCTCTTTCGAAAGATGCTGCTAAGAAATTAGCCGCGGCCATTGCTGCAAAGAAAAAGCCTCGTCCGTTAAAGGGAAAAAACTCTCGCCAGTTGGCAAGAGTCCGCCCAAACAAACTCCTCAACAGCCTAAACAAGCGAAGCAGCCGCCGACTAAAACGGTTAACGAAGCCAAAGTCAAAGAACAGCTTCAGAAGATCAAAGCACTCCAGCAACAGCAGAAGCTACAAAAACTAAAGCAGCAGAAGCAGCAGAAGCAGCAACCAGGAAAACAACAAAGCAAGACAGCTTCAGCCAAAGCAAAAACACAGAAGAAGAAGAAAACAGAGCTTTAGTTACATAATGAAGAGAAAGAAGAAAAACAACTTTCACATTGTTTTCCTCCTTTTTATGATTGATTTTTAAAAAACTCTTAGACCGGATTTCCTTTGTCGTAAAGCACGCGCCACCCGATTTGTTTGAACCCCCTTTTTTCCATCTACGGATCTGTCAACAATTTATTATCAGATTTCATGAAAAGAAAATATTATTGATATCCCCTGAGTTTTACTTCCCCCCCCCCTCCCCTCCTAGCCTTTACCTGCAATTCTGATTTTGTCAGTTAAATTTTCAGGTAAATCAGATGGTACATTATTGTTCTTGAACTTTGTTTGTTCGTTTGGTATGTTATTTACATACTGATATATTTATTTTATAATAATTGTATTACTGTTTTAAGGGTGAAACTGACATTCCATCAAATTTGTCACCTGAAGAAGGCAGTTCAACGGCAATGAAGTGTGCTTGGTGTTATGGTACAATTCATAATGCCATGGCAGAAATGGTCAGAAGGAAACAACCAACTAAATAGCTCTCAATATTTACTAAAACCAAGTCCTTGCATGCACTGATTCCACATAGATTAAGAATCACAAACTCACATAGGCAATATCAACGACAACACAATTAATAGCAATAACATCACCAACAAAAACAACAACAGAATGAAAAACATAAACAAAATCAATCTTAACAACAAACAAACAAGACAAAGCACGTTGTTTTCACCACTCTCGTTCCAACCACAATATCACACAGTTTGGAACATCTTTTTCTCTCTGTTACTGTGAGAAACTATGAGAAATAGGAAAGGTGAAAAATAGATTGTCTACCATGATTTCCACAAAAAGTCAAAAG
This sequence comes from Doris montereyensis, assembly GCA_037039925.1. Lineage (NCBI taxonomy): Eukaryota > Metazoa > Mollusca > Gastropoda > Nudibranchia > Dorididae > Doris > Doris montereyensis. The sequence continues at coordinate 215,550 of JAXRKP010000345.1, read as the reverse complement.
TGTCTAATGCCTGATATAACAATGCTTGACACTCCTTACTCAAGGAGATGAATTGGAATCATTTGATGAAAAAGTAGAAAAAGCGGAATACAATGTAATACAAGTAATAAAGGAAACTACACCAAAAGTAAAACTACAACTACTAGTAATGATGATGATAATAATAACGATAGTAATAATAATAATAGTAATAATAATAATAATAATAATAATAATAATAATAATAATAATAATAATAATAATAATAATAATAATAATAATAATAATAACAATAGTATAATAATAATAGTAATAATAATAATAATAATAATAATAATAATAATAATAATAATAATAATAATAATAATAACAATAATAATAATAATAACAATATAACAATAGTAATAGTAATAATAATAATAATAATAATAATAATAATAATAATAATAATAATAATAATAATAATAATAATAATAATAATAATAGTAATAATAATAATAATAATAATAATAATAATAACAATAATAATAATAATAATAATAATAATAATAATAATAATAATAATAATAATAATAATAATAATAATAATAATAATAATAATAATAATAATAATAATAACAACACAGGGTGATGATAAATGCAACAAATAATTCATTAAGTATTTTGTGCTGTTTCTGAAAGGGGCATGTTATTTGATTGACTATAGAATAACGCTTCCCAAAGTCATGTTTCTGTAATGGACTTTAACATGTTTGTACATTCTTCTCTTGCAAAACCGTTGATATTAGCTTGCCATGTGGTTTATTTTGTTAACACAATTCTTTCATTTGTGTTTCCAGAATATTTTTAACGCAACATCAGACCGTCAAAGTTACACACGCATACATACACACAAAAACCTGCACTAAAATATCGAAAAAAAATATGAATCGAACATGGAAATTTTGTCTTTCATATAATATAATTGCTTATTTTTGGCCATAAAGGAGTGTCTTGAATTGAATTAATTGAAGTGTTGAATAAAATAAACCTTAATTCAAAAGAACTGCAGATCTACTTAAAAGATCTTAATACACGTATTGTTTTTCCTTTTTTTATTTCACAGTAAAACTATTCAGTTATTAGAGGTTGTCCTTCAACATCTGGAAACACACAAAAACAACGCTTTAAAAAGATTAAAAGCAGAAAAACTTAATTTAAAATAAACAGCTTTCTTGTTCTATATGAAATAGAAATGTTTTGTTCTGTAGATTTTAGTCTACCAGTTTGCACTAGTCAGTGAGTCAGCAAATCAAATATTTTACAGAAATAAAAGATAAAAATATATTATATTTCCCTGAATGTGTGAACAGATTGCTTATCACAATGCATACTGTTTGACTGATCACGACCCTCAGGTCAGAGTCCTCATAATCCTCTTCATTGAAATTGAAGTCTATGTTGGTGTATTTAGTAGCAGTAGCATGTGGATAGGTGTGAAATTACACATAACATGTACACATTTTTTTGTATGCATATGAATGGGTTTTGTGCATTGATTTCTGTACTTACGTGTTTTGTATGAGTAGATATGTGACAAAGCTTTTCAGTTTGGGTATGTGCTTCATCAGCTTTAATGTACATTGTTCATATTTTAATCTCTGTGTGTGGGGGGTGTATGTGTATGTGTATGTGTGTGTGTGTTTGTGTGTGTATGTGTGTGTGTGTGTGTGTGTGTGTGAGAGAGAGAGAGAGAGAGAGAGAGAGAGAGAGAGAGAGAGAGAGAGAGAGAGAGAGAGAGAGAGAGAGAGAGAGAGAGAGAGAGAGAGAGAGAGAGAGAGAGAGAGAGAGAGAGAGAGAGAGAGAGAGAGAGAGAGAGAGAAAAGAGAGAGAGAGCTTGTGCAGGATATTGTTTAACATATTCATTAATTAAATAGCTCTCTCTCTGTGCCAGTATTTTTTATGTCAAACATTGAATTAATGAAACAGATACTGACTTCTTGCTTTCTGTCCTCAACAAGATAGGTTGTGTAGACATACTCTGTTATTCTTAATTCGTAAATGAATGCGCATAATATGTTAACATTGTTTATATCCCTTTATCTTTGTAACAAACTCCCTGTCATGCTGGAAACTGTTTTTAATGGGTGTTTTAACATTTTTGTGACTGTTTTTTTTAGAAATTTGCCCTTGGTAGTATATTTTTGTGCCAAAGTAAGATTATTGACGAATAAGCAAACTTTCATCTTTCCAATATGACGATGATTGTATAAGTTACAATCCATAAAATCACGACATATGAGAGTTCAATCCACTTTCGTTTGTTTCAGTTTTGAAATCTTTATGCTTTCAGTCATTCTTAGTTAAATACGCGAAGAATAATCTTTTTTACAGCAGCTTTTATGAATGTTCCTAGCTTTGCACAAACCAGGATATCTAGTAATTTTATTTTACTTTTGGAATGAAATATGCCCAAACTAAAAAACGAATTTAAAAAAGAAAATAGAAAAAGAAAAAATCAAGCAAAGAAGCAACAATAAATCAACAAATTAGTGAGAAACATAACCATTTCATGATGTAAATTTGTGAATAATGTCAATAATTTATTATTTATGTGTGAGATACTAATACTAGTGAAAGAGTAAAGGGAGTTTATAAACTCTAGAGTAACTATACATGTCACCCACATGTTGAAATGTATTTGTGAGTATGTGAGCGAAAGGGAAAAGAAAAAGATGACAGAATTTGTCAAATTGTGCAATATGTGTGAATGATGACGGTCATTGTGTTATGATTGTTTATGACTGATTTTCAAAAATGTGATGTCTTTTGAAAGTTGCATCACATCTACTGCTGAGTTCTATGTAAATAGAAAAGATTATATTATAATAATTATATATACTATTTTTTAAAATCTTACTGTTTGACGTAGAAGTACAAGGATGCCTCAAATGTTGTGATTGATGACTTAATACTTGGCTCCATTTGATATTTTGTGATACATCGTATTATTAACAGTTCTCAATCCTGGTGCCTAAATCTCTTTCCATGATGACATTTGTATGTCTGGTTACTTTCCTGCCAGATTTTGTCCCCCGTTATTCTTTACCACTCTATATGCAATATCAATATGCATCATATTTCCTTTTCTTCCTTGGAGCCATAGAGATGACTGATGTTGAGATTTGAGTGTATTCTCCAGTACCAAAAGATTATTTCTAATCCTGTATTGGAAGTGACATAAGAACTTGGTATGACTGCTTAACCTTAAAGCAAATTGTTGGTTATGTCTACGGCTCCTTAAGTAATTCACTAATTTCTACTTCACTTTGTTTGGAAATACATTGCATGTGGAGAACTTTAATTTACAACATTCTCCGTAGACGCCATAGTAGTAACCATAGTTTCTTTTTGTTGCCAGGTTGTCTCTTCCACGAAACAAAGCCTAGAGCAATGAAAAGATTGATACGTGTATTAGATTCCAACGACTTTTCAATTTTAAACCGCGCCATTTCTTCGTAGATTGTAGATTTTTTATTTCTCTTCATATATATTTTGAAACTTTCTTGCCTTCTGTTGTGCATGCGATGATAATTTAATGATAGATGAATTGAGTTCTTCTAGTCACTTCCATCAAAAATTGTCTTCCATGAAGTATTTATTTTCAAGCCATATTTCTTATTGATTGTTTCATTTCCTCTTTGCTCTCCTTTTTAATATAATCTATTGTTATAAATGCACCTCTGTCACCACTGTCCAAAGTATTTAACTTTTTTCCCTCCTTTATTATGTCAACAGAAAAATTAGGAGTATGAGTCATTAACATTTCTATTCAGCTTGAAATTGATTAAAATGACACAATTGATATTGTAAGACCTTTTCTGAAAATTACTCTTTCTCATGCATATCTATTCTTCTTAGGTTTTTTGATCAACCTTAAGCTGTGATGATTTTGATGAATAAAATTTAACATGCTTTGATTCTAATTTACCAAAGGGATACAGTTTTAAGCACTGATTTATGATTCAATATCAACTGAATTTTATAGTATAATAAGATTAGATTTACTATTGACTGCATGATTTTTATCTTTCTGCTTTGTGCCTACATTTTATACATTACTTATTCATTTCTTTATCATAAAAATAAATAAATCCTTTCTCACCATCAAACATGTGTTTTATTTTGTCATGTGTTTTTTTATTTTAAAATTATTTATCACAAGCGCTCCTTAAAAGTGAAAGTTTATAATAGAGAAAACAATTTATAATGTTATTTTTGTGTTTGTGTATGTGTACTGCAGTAGGAGTTTTTGTTTTGTGTAAATTGCTTTGTTTTTACAAATGATAAATATTTATGACACTTTCAGTCACAACCATAACTTTTACAAGTTGTGTCATTTGATGAGAGAAACAATAGCAACAGTCAATCATTTTTAAGTCTTGTGCAGAGTTGTCTCAGAGATTTGTGGAGGAAAGGAGATGCCTGACTTCTCATCCTACTCCCTAGTCCTAGTCGTAGTATTAGCCTGGGAAACCTTTGCCCCACTGGTGGGAGCAGGATATACAAAACTGGCTACATTGCAAACCACAACAACGGAGGCAGGACGAGTGGCAATGGGTTGTAAGCTTTTCCGACCACGGATAAGCTATGCATGATGGTGATGGTGATGAGATGATTTAACATCATTAGATTATCAATATCACAAGTTTGTTTATCATCATTAGATTATTTAACATCCTTAAATTATTTGACATCGCTAGACTATTAATTTTAATATCCCTAGATTATTCAACATCCTTAAATTATCTTACATCCTTAAATTACTCAACATCCTTAGATTATTTAACATCCTCAGATTATTCAACATCCTCAGATTATTCAACATCCCTAGTTTGTTTTATAATAATATCCTTATATTATTAAAATTAACATCAGTAGATTATTCAATACATGTACCACTGAATTATTTAACATCACTAGATTAGTCAATATCACTAAATTATTTAAGATCACTAGACTATTTAACATCACTAAATTATTCAACATCACTAGATTATCGAACAGCTCAGGGTGAATTAATGGGAAAGTGCAAGATGAAAACTAAGCAAAAGGGGGAAAGGACAGAAGTAGGTCCTACCAGCAGTAAAAGTGGATGGAAAACAATGTACCAAAAAAATTGTGAACATCCCTCCACCAACCTTAAAAAAGTTACATGATAAAAAAAAATACACCTGCACTGAGATAAAAATATATATCCAAATTGGATTCTTTTTTGTTTGAAAAGAAACCCCAACGCACATAGATACAACAGTGCATAGAAACAATAACAAAACATGCATAAAAGCAACAACAAAACTACATAAAAACAACACAAACATAAAAATAAAGACAAAACATTTGAAAGGGGCGATAAAACACACATCAAAACAACAAACCAAACATAAAAATACAACACACACATCAAAATAATAACAAAGGGCATTTCAAAAGTGCCTTCCTTCTTAGCTCAAGGCGCAATGAAACATCACTACAAACCATAACAACAAATCATACATAAAAACAACAACAAAACACACATACAAGATCAAAACATACATGGAAACAATACACACATAAAACGTAGAGACCACACATAAAATAACAACACACCCACAACAACAAAACACACACATGATAGACATAGCAACAATAACAAAACTGAACGGCTGCTTTGGCAGAATTGAAAATTTATTATAAAATCTTAGAGGAATCCACCAAACAAATAATTCAACATACTTATATTTCTATATATTCTGTGATTTATTATTCAACATCGGAAAGATTAAGAGCCACAACTGTTTTAATATCAAATAAATATTGAAATAAATTTACAAATCAAATGAAAGAGTTCATCCTAAAAAGTAGAAAAGTACAAGTTCAATGCTTTTGTTTCATTGCAGTGTTCTCAGGGTGAATTAAGAGGAAACAGCAAGATGATAGATAAGAGAAAGAAGTAAAGGAAAGAAGTAGGAACTACCAGAAGCCCCAACTGCCAACTATTTTATGTGTGGTCAAGTGCAACGTCAATGCTTAATAATATAAAAATGAAATTTGTTTGTTGCATTGGAATTGCTCTGTTCACCATGTGTGTTGATCTCAGGGTCAACTAAGAGCTGACAGCTGGCAGGTGCTGCTGATAGGTCCTACTTCTTTCCTTTGCTTCTTTCACTTATACTTATCTTTCATCTTGCTGTTTCTTCTTAATTCACCCTGAAATCACTGCAATGGTGTACAGGGTAAATCTCAATAAAAGGAATGATAAAAAAGTGAACTAAGAAGAACTGCAATATGAAAGACATACAAAAGAGTGAAAGGAAAGAAATTGAGGACCTACCAGTAGCCCCTGTCAACCGCCTCATCATGAAAACGAATAAATAAATACTTGAATACTGATATGACAGAGCATGAAGTTTTGTTGCAACTTAACCAAGCTCTATGTAACTCTTTTCACATATTTTACTACTGTGCTTTTCCTGTTACACTTACTCTTTCTTGATAACACATCAATAAATAAAATGATTATACACATAGCTGCAAACCTTTCAAATAAAAAAAAAAACAGACACTGAATGCGTGAACTAATTTTTACCTGCATAACACCTAAAAATATTCCAGAAAATATGTATAATTTTACTTGAATGAACTCCTTTAAGTAAATAACGAAAAGTCCGCCAATTGCTGGCGACGGATTGGTGTCTCTGAAATTTCACATTATTCTATTTGAGTCGTTGCCGTTAAAACGGTTTCTTTGACTTTAATAATAAACAGTACCTTTCAAGGTTAAAAACAGACCTGTGGACTCAAAGCAAAAAAGACCCATACTAGATATGTTTTTTACATACTGGTTGGCAGATGCATACATCAAATTCATCATCAAAACACAGTTGTTCACGGGCACACACACACACACACAAATATCCAAATATAAGCCTAGAAAAGACAAAGTTTTAACTCAACCCTAGATCTAGCATTTCATTGTGCTGACTTGGCCCGGGATTTAAACCATCTTATAAAAATTCACGGATCAGGAAGTGCCGAAACAATTTGCAGTTTTAGCTTTTTCTACAAAGGAAGAGCTTTACATTTATTCTGTATAATTTATTATCATGTTTCATGGTGATTCAACAGATTTTCTCAGGGTCAAATGTAGTTTTAGTTAAATTTCTACACAGGAAGAGCTTTACATTCATTCTGTAAATTGTTATGTATCATTGGGATTCAACAGATTTTTCCATAAAGTAAAGAGGAATTTTATCCCTTTACTATCGGCCTTTGACCTGAAGTACAGTGGAAGTCATCATACTGATAATACAGGTGTCAGGGTTGAGGGAGTTAACCGTTAATAAGACAAACAATGTGAGAAAAAACATTATAACACCTCATTAGAAGTGTCAAAGAGGACTGAACAGGGCCGGTGATATTTCAATCACCGGCCTTCTGAACCCATGACCCCCTATCACCTGCCCGCTTACTTTGTATTGAGCAAAATCTGTTAGTAGAATTATCTGGAAACTAGACTACATCTAGGTCTAGATATATTTATACAATCTGGATTTAAATTTTGAGACCCAGCCAGATCTAGATCTACAGTAAGAAACTTCACCTATCCTTTTTTAAATTTCATGATATAAATTTTGATCCACAATGGATTATTTCGTGACCTCACAACCCTCCTAATGCTGAAAGTCCAATATAGGTCACAATTTGCTTACTCTTACAATGATGTAGATATGAGACTTGTTAGCCTCATGATAAGTTAAGAAATTCATACCCGGTACCTAATCTTTATTGCACAAAAAGTGACAAAATTCCCTGCATGAGGAAGAAAAAAACCAATCAAGTATTAAAATCTCATGGCATGTTCCTCGTTACTTTTCTGACATAGCGTTGTAATCATTAATATTTAGCATAGGATATGTGTGAAAGCACTGATACCGATCATAAAATACATGAAAATATTAAGACATAATGAAATTTAGAAGGTGTGTACAAATGGTTTAAATCTATATTTCAATAATCAGAATTCAAGAATTTCACACAACGCACCCACATGACAGACTTTTCTCACATACTGCTGCTGAAGTACAGCAAAGACACTGTTCTCTGCTGTAAAAGTAAAATCAATATCAAGAACAACTTACAATAAACAATTTATTTTACGCCTCAAGTTTGAGGTTTTTTTGACAACAAGCCTGTAGTGTAAATGTAGATTTGCCTCCTTGTTGAGGTTTTCAGCACAACAGTAAATGTAAATTTGTCTTATTGTTGAGGCTTTGAGCACAACAGGTATGTAGTATAAATGTAGATTTGTTTCATTATTGAGGCTTTGAGCAAAACCGGCATTTAGTGTAAATGTAGATTTGTCTCCCTGTAGAGGTTTTTAGCATAATAGGCATGTAGTGCAAATGTAAACTTGTCTCCTTGTAGAGGTTTTTAGCACAATAGGCATTTAGTGTAAATGTTCTCCTTGTAGAGGGTTTTAGCCTGAAGCTCCCTAAAATTCCAACTTGTATAGGATGGATAAGCAAATGCTAAGTTGAAAATTATATTCCACATACATTCCTCATGTTCCCATGTCGCTTTGTTTGAGTACTTTTGTGTTCTTTCCATTTTGAAGCTACATGAAAAAAAACAACTTTTCCAATGAACAGAGCATCCAGCCTGGCAATAGCATTGGCAGGATTTGAACCCAGGGCATCGCAATCCCAAATCTGGCAGTCTGGACACTAGGCCACTGAAACCACATATACAACCATTCAGCTGATGGGATAAATATGAGTTGATATATATGATTAAACCAAATTGAAAATGCCACAGAAGATATGATTTTAAATTCTTTCTGTGGTCCTCAAGGGTAAAAATGTAAAAGAAGGAATTCGTTACGGTCTATATCTATTCCTAGCGTACCTTAAAAATTGTACCTTCAAAACTATTACTGCTCATACTAGAAAGTAAATTGAAGTCACTTAAAGGCCATTATGACCCAGAGAGCTGGAAATTATCCTGCCTTCTATAGCATGAAGCATAGCAGATGATAAATATTTGTCCTGAACAGGACGCTAGTCTGTCAGAGGATTCTATTGCACCTGGCTGGGAAAATATGTTTTAAGTGTCTTTCCCAAGGAATATAACTTCAGATCTAGCCCCATTAACTTGAAGTAGTGACAGAACTAATTAGTACACACAAAAGAAAATTCCTTTCAGTTGTATATCTAGTGCAACTCATAGATAATTAAAATAACTTCTAAAGAAACACGCTACACTTGCTTATGTTACCAACAGCTCTCATATATTCTCAAAAAATTAGCACACACACACACAAGCAAAATCTATAAAAAATGAGACATCTATATAGGCAATTTCCTTTAAGATAAAATGGGATAAAAATATTAGAAGAGATCTTAATATAAGTTTTCCTTGGTTTTGAAATTTCTTCACAACCTTTTAGATGTTTGTATAGTCATAACATTGTAATGTCTATGTGAAAAGTACAGTGACATGTATAAAGGATCAGCCTAAATGAAATAAAAGAAAGATATATATAAAGATTTACAATTGATCTTTGAAATAACTATGTCTTAATATGATTCATCTGCAGCTTATTGAACACCATGAGCAGTCCAGGTGAAGGACAAAAAGTAAAAGCGTTAAAAAATGTCTAAATAAATGCAAAACAACTTGACTGTGTTCAGTTGAAGAGACCTGACTTTATGAAGAGTGCAGGCCTTGTTCAATGCATTTGGGGCATGCACTGGTTTTGAGACCTGGCCTTGACATCAAGTGCTGCAAGAGTACTGATGAATAAGTAAGTTTGTTTGGTCCCAAGGAGAGGTTGGTCGCAAGGGAAGTAACTGCTTCTTTGTAAGTGTGTTCTGGATAGGAGTGACCACAACTGAAAACCACAAACTTCAGAGGTCCTGAAATACAAGATGAGATAGAACTGAATGTAATTGTTCATAATCAAATCAGAGAAGAGGCAAGGAACAGCAAGATGATCAGAAATAAAATCAACAAAGACAGAAATCTTATCTTGAATCAAGAAATGCTAGGAGAATCTATTGCAAATAAAAAACTAGATGAATTTGAAATTTTAGTTTGAATGGATATAGTTGCACCTTGACCAAAAATAATCACACACGAGTGTCCTCAATCTGACAGTTAAAAAGTAAAGTAAAATCCTTTTAACTTCAGCAACATTGTGAGGACAAGCAATGGTGAATAAGTGTAACTGCAGGGATGTTCTACCTCCAATCTGATCAATTTGGTCTTCCATACGCTGAAGTGCATTCTGGCTCATACTGATGGCACCATCATCTTTCTTCATATTTCTGTGGATTTCAGATGCCGAAAATGATAAGAATGCAAGAAAAAGAAATGCAAAAGACAATTTTTCAAAGCAGGAGAGACAAAATTATCAATGAAAGGTGAAAACAAAATCTTTAAATACCATGCTTCTTGTGTCACGAAAAAACTGTTTTTGAGGCATCCTACAGTGACTTGAGCCACTCGTCTCATGTTTTCTTTCATGATGTGAATCAAAAGCCAAGGGAATGAAAGGCAAAGGGCACAGACTTTACCTATTTCAAAATATCTAAATCTTTAGGTGTTTTTCTTTAGTAGTCTGAAACAAATATTTGAAGTGTTCTTGACATATGTTTAATCTTCTACAGACAATGACAAGCACGCCCTTGACGTAATCTGTGGCGTCGATGGCTGACCAGTTAGGCTGCCGGACTGGGGATCATGAGGTCCCGAGTTCAAATCCTAGTAAAGCTCGGTCTGGTGTTGTGTTCCTTGGGAAAGAGATGTAATACGTATTTCCACCACTCAACCCAGGTGCAGATGGCTACAAGTACTAGATCTAGCTTGGGGGTAAAAACAGCAAATTTTCTCAAACATCACACCCACAAGTGGCGTCGCTGGCCGAGTGGTTAGGCTGCCGGTCCTGGGTTCATCCTAACAAAGATAGTTCCGAGCATGTGTTTCTTGGGAAAGACACTTAACATGCATTTCCCCCACTCTACCCAGATGGAGTAAAATCCTGTGTCAGACTAGCCTCCTGACCTGGAGAACCATCACCTGTTCCACTTCATGCTATTGAAACTGGGATAAGCTTTGGCTCTATAGGCCATAATGGCCTTGAAGGAACTTTACCTTATTTACTTATAACTTCTACAATATATGATTACCACAGTATGTGTGTAGAATATGTTAAGCTAAATTTACGGGGAAATTTAGCAAAAATCTGTGTCGATAATCATTGAGTTTGTCAGGTTATGATCAAGGAGAAAAAGAACTACGAAGAGGCGTGTCGACTAAAAGGAACTAACTACAAAATAAATAGACATGAGCAATTAAAAGCATTGCGTGTGGCTATGCACAACGTATCTAAAGCACTAGAAGTCTCTGTTGGGAGGTCTCGTGTAATCAACCACAACAACACAGATAAATAAAAAAAGCATAAAACCAACGTAAGAATATAGGACCACAGTCTCTCCCTTGGGTTGAGTTTTTCCCTTGGACGCAGTTCAGGTCTCAAAGAATCACCGGTGTCCAAGACATTGCTAACGTCAGTGACGGCTGGGCCTTGCACAACGCTAGATGCTTGCATGGAGAGTTTCAAGACTTGCAGGGAGAACAGCGATGAGAATGTGAGCTCTGATGAAGTTTCATCTTCCCTTTGATGTGTGCTGTATGAAAAAAACCACCCAGCCAATATAGTATTAGTATTAGTAAAAGACTGTTCAAGAGAATAGCTTGTTTTAAAGCTACTTTTTTGATCCTTTAAAAAAATAAATTATACTTGTGTTATCACAATTTCCGTTTGAAAAATAAAAGAATACATCAATGCATTTAAATTAAAAACAAATTTAACTTAGTTAATCATTAAATGTTTAGATTTTAGGAGAGGTATACAAAACTTCAAAGGTGGGTAAATAAATAGTGCAGTGAAACAATATACATAAATCTGACACGTGAGTTATATTTCTCTCTCTCTCTCTCTCTCTCTCTCTCTCTAGTCTCTCTCTCTCTCTCTCTCTCTCCTCTCTCTCCCTCCCTCCCTCTCTCTCTCTCTCTCTCTCTCTCTCTCTCTCTCTCTCTCTCTCCCTCTCTCTCTCTCTCTCTCTCTCTCTCTCTCTCTCTCTCTCTCTCTCTCTCTCTCTCTCTCTCTCCCTTCCTCATACATTGTCTCTTTTACTGTTTGTCTATCTCTGTCTCTTGGTTTTCTTCCTAACTTTAAATGAAATATAATAATCATAAATAAAAGGCAAACTACAGAATACAAATCAAAAAGAAAAATTAACTAACAAAGTGGTGAAGCATTTTGAAGGAAGTAAAAACACTAACATATTCTCCTTGGTAAAAATAAAAACAAGTACTTAAAATTATAACTCCAGCCATACCTTAGGACGACCTTGAGAAGCCAGGGTGCAAGAATAGAAATGTGCAGAGAGAACAATTTCTCAAGTTCCTGCATAGGAAGACTGTGCTTGTGCCAAAACTCTAATGCCTTTCAGAAGAAAGATGACAATTTAATGGGGTGATATAATTGGATAATTTCTTTTTTTCTACTGTAAGCAAATTTGAACTTCATGGGTGTACAATGAAATATCTAAACAACGTTCTAAAATTGTGTTTATGTTAAAATTCCAAAGCCTTGGGGATGAGAAAGAAATATTTGTATTAAAGTAAAAAAGGTCTTCTGCATGTATAAAGATATTTCTTTGTTATCAGATTTCAAAATCAATTTAAAATATCACCCTGAGAGAAAAAAATTACGAAAATAAAGAAAGAAAGAATCAAAGCTCTTATGACTGTTATTATAGATGCACTTGATTGAAGATAACAAGATATTTTCTTCAAAACTAAAGTAACTCAAGATAGTAAGATCTCTTGAAGGCAAAGATAATGACTGATGACATATAGGTCTTGATACATAAATTAGAGTTCAGAAGGGGAATAGCTAAATTAGTGCAATTTTCTCTGAGTAATGTACTTCACGTATAGTAATAATCGCCTAAATGCCCGGTGCTTAGGAAGCAGAGAAAACGGGCATTTAGGCAAAAGTAGGTCAGGGCAAGAATTTGGGAGGGGGGGTGATCACCAAGGGAGTTTATCCAGCATGGTGCAGTTCAACGTTTACGAAAAATGTAATGCGAGAAATAGGGACACCTGGAAACCATTTAGCACTGAGATGGTGATCACGCAGGTGGGTTGACCATTGCTCGCCATGAAAACCCGAAGGTGCAATGGATACAGCCAATGCAAGACAGGGGAGCAATAAATCTGTCCACACCTTGTCCTTCGATCGCGATACGTGCCCGGTTTTACGACACCAAGAAATAGCCACGGATTTAGATTCTAATTGCCCAGTGACATACCAGTGATCCACTAGAACAAAGGCTGTGCTGTACAGTGGGTTGAGTTATGAAGAGAAGACAGGTCATCTTTGCTTACATTACAATGGAAAGGTAATGAAGGGTGGTTACAGTGCATGACATGTTGACAGGCATAAGCCATTTTTAGCGATGGGATTACATGTATGATAAAAAGTAAGAACTTTGAATCAATTAGACGTATTTTATGATGATTTGGAGACAATGATGGAGACAATGGAGACAATGCAGTTGCCATTGAGAATGGGCATTAAGGCAAAAATCTTGGTTTTGAAACGGGCATTTAGAGGGTCAATTTATATAGAAAAATGTCGGTTTCACTGAGATTGCAGCATTTAGACCAAAAAAACAAATTGACACAGTTTTATGTGCCTGGAGAAAGATCATCTCGGGCATAAGAACCAATACATCGAATGGGAACTGATAAAGAAAGAAGGAAAGCATTTAGGCGGTCACTACTGTATTAGGATATTTTGACAACAATTAGCTCTATGCAACATGATATTCTTGATCAAAAAGATTTAACAAAAGGAAAAAGAAGAAAAAGAGAAAAAGAGAGAGAGAGAGAGAGAGAGAGAGAGAGAGAGAGAGAGAGAGAGAGAGAGAGAGAGAGAGAGAGAGAGAGAGAGAGAGAGAGAGAGAGAGAGAGAGAGAGAGAGAGACAGACAGACAGAGACAGACAGACAGAGAGAGAGAGAGAGAGAGAGAGAGAGAGAGAGAGAGAGAGAGAGAGAGAGAGAGAGAGAGAGAGAGAGAGAGAGAGAGAGAGAGAGAGAGAGAGAGCCAGACAGACAGACAGACAGACAGACAGAGACAGACACCGACAGGTAAGAGTAAGTGCCTAAATGCTGGTGGACAAAATTTGTCCATTCCTACCTGTTGGCACAATATGTGAGGTTCCACAATTTGAATTCCTAAAGGCATTGGCTTATTCAATACCAACCTGTTAGACAAATCATTATTTTGACAATTAAAAACAACTTTAAAAAGACTATGTACATGAGATGAGGTTAATCAAATCATTTGAAAACACAATAAATAATAAGACTTCCCTAACACTCTATTATTCTAATAATAAAGAAAAAGAAAGAGAAACAAAACAAATTGACAGTTTTATGACTGTGCCTGTGAAGAGGGATGCTTGGAGTTACCTGCTCAGACAAGAGCAGTCAGCAAACAAGCGTTTGAAGTGGGCATGTCCCATTCAAAGCTTACCGGAACAGGACTGATTTGAGCTGCCATTCTACCTGTTGATGATGTCGTGCCCCATCAGAAAACCCTGAACACATACTTGTCCAATGCCTGTCGCTGAGGGGGGGGGGGGGGGGGGGGAGGAAAAGAGGTGGCTCCCTGAAGACCCAACCCTGGAAAACTGTGTCGACAATAAAGATAGGCAGCTGAAAAGGACGTGCATCCATGTAAAGCTTCACCCTTTAATTTTTTCTAGTTTGTGTGCCCATATTTTTTGGTGTTGAGCAAAGTTTGACCCAAAAAATTCCAATTGTGCGCACTGTGTGCATGAGAATGAACATTAAACAAGAAAAAAAAAATTTTTTATTCGTGGGCGCAGACATTTCTCCCTGGTGTACACGCCCACATGAGGGAATATTGGTGAAGGGTAGTTTGATGTGTATTTTCATACTACCCTTCTAGTCATTCTCTCGGAGCTCGCTGTTCTCTATGGTCTCAATGATACGGATGACACAAGAAAATGCAGTCAAAGGGGTTGCCCCCAACTTGCTCGAGTGAAGCCGTTAATGTACTGTTTGAGGCTCTAAATTGTCAAGGAAATGAGCATACAAGAAAAATGAGATATTGGGCATACAAGACAAAACAAGATATTGGGCATTCAAGACTAAAGTTATTGGGTATATAAGACAAAACAAGATTTAAGGCATACAAGAAATAACAAGATATTGGGCATACAAGGCTAAAGTTATTGGGCATACAAGACAAAACAAGATATTGGGCATACAAGACTAAAGTTATTGGGTATATAAGACAAAACAAGATTTTGGGCATACAAGACTAAAGTTATTGGGTATACAAAAAATAACAAGATATTGGGCATACAAGACAAAACAAGATTTTTGGCATACAAGACTAAAGTTATTGGGTTTACAAAAAATAACAAGATATTGGGCATACGAGAAATAACAAGATATTGGGCATACAAGACAAAACAAGATTTTGGGCATACAAGAAATAGCAAGATATTGGGCATACAAGACTAAAGTTATTGGATATATAAGACAAAACAAGATTTTGGGCATACAAACTAAAGTTATTGGATATACAAGACTAAAGTTATTGGATATACAAGACTAAAGTTATTGGATAAATAAGACAAAACAAGATTTTGGGCATACAAACTAAAGTTATTGGATATACAAGACTAAAGTTATTGGATATACAAGACTAAAGTTATTGGATATATAAGACAAAACAAGATTTTGGGCATACAAACTAAAGTTATTGGATATACAAGACTAAAGTTATTGGATAAATAAGACAAAACAAGATTTTGGGCATACAAACTAAAGTTATTGGATATACAAGACTAAAGTTATTGGCCATACAAGACTAAAGTTATTAGATAAATAAGACAAAACAAGATTTTGGGCATACAAGACTAAAGTTATTGGGTACACAAAAAATAACAAGATATTGGGCATACAAGACTAAAGTTATTGGGTATATAAGACAACAACAAAAGTTGGACACACAAGACAAAAAAAAATCGGGCATACAAGACAAAACGTTAATTGTTTGTTTGTTTGAATGAAATTGGCTCCATTCACTGTATGCGGGATGTCAGGGTGGATGAAAAGGAAACAGCAACATGAAAGATAATGTGACAGACTGTTAGGAAAGAAGTATAACCTACCAGCAGCACCCGCCAACCACCCTAGGCATACAAGACAATCAAATCAAAAGCAATAGAAATAGAACAAGCGCAGGCTGTTATGTGCTCTGAGCCTCTCAGACCTGAAGGACGACTTACTCTAAGTGATGGGCAACGAGACGTACTGCAATGCTGACAACTTCCTCCAAGGGGTAGTCTTTTTAATTTTTCAGACACGACTTGCAGCCGATAAAAGAATGCCTGTGTTGACAATTGATTATTGAAACATTCAAAGTTTTATACATATATATGATTAAATTTACATATAATATACATATAGTGGTAAATGTATTACAATACCCATATATATGTGGTTCCTTTGTGTTGTATCCAAATAATGATCAGATTAAACGTAAACATGAAAATGAAAAGATGTTACTGCAAAAAATGTAAGTTAATAATATCGTCTTAAATGTTCTATTTAATTAAGCACAAAATAGCTTTGCTAGTAAAATCAATTCAAAGAATAAAGATGAGAAATACACATATTATTTGAGAATACCTGAATAAAGTCTCCCTCTAAGCAGCTTATTTGAGAAGCACAAATCCAGTCTTTTACATCCACACTTCTTTGCAATGCAAAACAAGGGTCAAGGACAGCCTCAAAGGCCTGGTGAATTGCAGAAGAGAAGTTGAGAAAATGTTTTTAGAATCATTTGTCAAAATTTCAATATTCTGAGCAGAATCTATTTTTCAAAAAGTATTTTTCTGTGACTGTACTGTGAGTGTTATATTAATATTCGGTTTTATGAATTTCTTACAGAAAAATCACTACATTATTTTCACAAATTAATCTCATGAACTTCTCACAGGAAAACCAACCTCTCGTCATTTTTTATATTATTCATACATAACTGATTTCATTTTATGAATTTATTTCAGAAACATGTAACAACCAACAAACAAAGCAGAATCTTCCTCCATGCTGGCTTTATCAACAGCTTTTTCTCCTTGGTTCAATACTAAAAAGTCCATACTCAAGTACTTTTAACATTCAACCTACCTTTAAGGTGACAGGCACTACGATACTTGGGTAAGGCACAGTTCCCAGCAAGTCTAAGTTCGGTAGATAGCCAATGTAAGTCTCTGATGCCTCATCTTGGGTGTCATCCTTTGAGATAAGCATAATGTTAATACAAAGGAGCCAGGTCCATTATGAACAGTAATCTCGTGGTATGAAAAGAATCAAGGAAATTTTTCATCACAAGAAGAAGATGAAGAAGAAGAAGATGGACGAGAAAAATGGAAGTCTCATGGGAAGATCATGACAGTCTGTGCACAGGGCAGTCCGTGCCATCCTTCAACTGTTTCCAGTCCGTGCCATCCTTCAACTGTTTGCAGGGCAGTCCGTGCCATCCTTCAACTGTTTGCAGGGCAGTCCGTGCCATCCTTCAACTGTTTTGCCATCCTTCAACTGTTTGCAGGGCAGTCCGTGCCATCCTTCAACTGTTTGCAGGGCAGTCCGTGCCAAATTAAAACATCCTATAAAACATCCTATCAAAAATCCATTATAGTTGTGAAAGTGGGCTGAAATCAAATCAAACAAAAACAAAAACAACTAAAATTTCTCACTTCTGTACAATTTTGACTCAAAGATGATAACAGGGCCATCCACGGCTGGTTATTGGGATCCGATGTTGGCAAACCACGCATCAGAGCTGGAGTCATGAATTCCGAGCCTTGCATGTTTAAAAAGCTGCGAGATCTGTTGTCATGGCTCTCCCTCTTCATTCTAGAGTAGCTGAGCT